>JABANP010000454.1:0-42673 GCA_013115135.1 Perkinsus olseni
GATCGACAGATCCGCGAGCCGAGTGGGGAGGGTCCCGCCGGGCGAGCGCCAAAAATCCAGCGTCAGCGCGCAAACAACTATACCGGACACCCATGTTGAGTTTTGCGATCTCCCGAACCCACCGTATAACTTTCATTTTACCGCCATGGATTGTCTCCGCTCGTGTTCAGTAGCACCCCAACCTATTCATTTTCCCATGGAAAGCCTATTTAGTGCTACAACTCCTGCCCAAGCCGATTATCGGCGTCTCTGGCGCAGTGTGTCTTGCGATCTCGTCGGACCTTGCCTTTCCTCAGCGTCGCACGGCCCTCGTGACGGGGGCCTCGTCTCCAACGCCATGACGGTACGTGACATGTCCTGTGTTCATGTACCGGCTGCAGTGGGACTCCCTTTCCCAGCTCCATGCATCGTCGTGCGAGTCGCACAACAGGTTCTGCGCTAAGCGTGGCTTATAGCGCTATCAAATGAGCTGCGTTGGGTCTGCCCTGCTTCGGAGGCCGGGATACGTACCGCTAACCTTGAGCACATGCGAGTGTTTGTAGCGCTACCCACGTGCCACAGCTGCTCTTCAAGGGTGATATCCTTTGCTATTCTTCCGCGTTTCGCCACGGCCCGTACATTGTTCAACCCATGCTCGCACACGTGACGTGTGACACTTTCCAATGTGGAACATTCCTCGTTACGGAACTTTATGTCTACGACTAACTAAGTCAGCCGAAAGCTACCTCACTCATTGCTTGTGCCGGGCTACTGCGCTGCGTAAAGCCACTCATCATCACCACTCAACTGCTCCACTCACCGTTCAAGAAGCACTTGTGGCAGATCACTTGTTGACCAGCTACTATTGCCTCACCGGGCGCTAGGAGCCAGTGAGATTGTTCAAGGCGGGGTGGCCGTAGCTACCCACGCCGAGAACGATCGAACGGCGGAGTGCGCGTCCGCCGAGGCACTCCAACCAACAACATTCACCAACCCACATGGTTGCCCTGCAGGGGATGGCCTGACTTACGCTACAATCCTACACCGTATCGGCATGACGTGTGGACTCTGCAGCCTGCAGAAGGGATTCCCTTCTCTCATATGCTGAGCCTATCTTGCGGCGAAACACTCGCGCGCTCCAACTCAGTCAGTCATCATCATCTGTGACCAACGACATTTTACAGGTCTATAGCACGATTTTTGTAGGGGAGAATGAGCTGGATGGTGGGCTTCAACGGCCGTGCCTCAAGCATCAGTGATACAAAACCATCGGCTAAACTGATATTCTTATTGCCGCTACTGTTGGCAACAACATGCATGTCTCAAGCTGCGCCTAATAGGCCCCTTCTAGTGCGGCAAGAATTTCGTACTAGCGAGATTGTTTTCGAGGCGCGCGCAGGAGACCCGCGCGATCAGTAGACTTCCGAGTGAGTACACGGTTGTGATCGAGTTGGACCTGTGTGCTTCTCACCGTTGCGTATTTTGCGTCGATGGTGAGCGCCACTGTTGTTCAGTTGAGCACTCGTTCAGCCAACCCTGTCTTCGGTCATCATCAACAGAGGCCTTCTACCAGTCGGCTTAGTAAGCCGGGCTTACTTTTCCGGGCATTGCTCGGCGATGTTCCAGGACGCTGGGGGCATACAACTACTGACTCCCTATTCGACATTCGTCCCGGCCTGTACGTCTCGGACTCGCTCCCACCCGGCCTCGGGATATCAAATCGGTTGATATAACGGTGACTTCTATCATGGGAGGATTTATGGCGAACATTTCTTTCCTCGATGAATCGCTTCGCTCTGAATCCTTCAACTATGGATTATCCGACCTATAAGCATGCTGAGTCGACGTCTTCGACGTGGCGACATTGGCAAGTTTTACTATTTTCCCCGGCGGTTAACCAGTGGGATTTCGCCGTACCTCACGTTGAACTCTGGTGTAGAGTGGGACGGAAATGTCACTTCAGTCCTTCTGTGTATGAGAAAGGCACTCCCTAGGAGCCAGCCGCAATTGACGCTCTACCTACGCGCCATCCGGGGAGCATCCCGGAGATACATCTCCCTGCAGTTGCCGGTTGATCTCAAGCTGGAAACCAGTAAACGTACTGCTGAAGTTTCGACGAGAGTTGACGATGTGAAGGATGAACAACCGCCTCGTAAGAGATTGAAGGTGGACGCAACCAGCGAGAAGCTGCTTAAAGATGGCTTTTACATCCATCCCTTGATGACCATGGATGTTGAAACAAGGGGCGATGGACGCCAACGTGTTCTTCTCACCTCTGTCACAGACGAGCTAGACTCGGTGTCATTGGCGGAGGCGTGGTTGGCCCCGGCTGAGGAGTATCCTACCACCGGGTGCCTCGAATTGAGGGGAGCACTACCAACAGCGCGCATCTGTCCGCATGGAGATAACGAGGTGATCCTAATAGGCCTCGGGAATGACAAAACGCTCATTTTTTATTCACCCGTGCCTTTCTAATCAAGCTGAACAGCTTCTCTTTCTTAACCTACGATGTGCAACGTACAATCTCGTCATGTTTATCTGTTAACGACCCGTACCATCATGCTTTGTCGTGTTCAAAGCGGCCTCAATACCAAATCCAGCTCTCCCGCTCGAAATATGTCGACCAGTAGCATGTCGTCGACATGATGTCGAGCAGCAAGTTTAACGTTTGACTTGGCAGGCCCGGGCCGTGAATTCCGGAACTTCGGTGCAGGGACCGTGATGACTCTGGAAGTCTCCTCCGAGAACTTCGGAGCCTCCGTATAACGAGTATTGCACCATACCGAGTACCAATGCGATCTTACACTCTCATCTAATACACTCTTCAATGCACCTCATGACAGGTAAAAAGCCTGCCAGTCGCCAGCCTCCGGCCCAGAAAATTCCCCGTAGACCCGTAGGGGGCAAGCCACTACGAAAAACATATATACTGAGAATTCTAAGTTAAATCAAAGAACGAGATTCTCATTGAAACAGTACTACCGAAATGCCGGAACGATTGGTAATCGGTAGTCGTGGTAGCTTGTGATAATGGGCGGAGCGAAGGAGTGTATGGGAAGTGATGGTCCAGTCCCGGAGCGCATATCATCCAACAATCGAGATTCAGTTGTCTGATTTGACCTTCTTGCTGGAACCTCGGGGAGAGTCTTCGGAATCTGGTATCTTCCTCTTAGTCGACCTGAGAGACACGATAGATCCGAGCCCAGACGCTGTGTTCATGGATTTCCTGAGAATGCGACCGAGTGGAGCACCGACGATGCTCCTTCATTTCGCACGCAATTCCATACGGAGCCGCGTTAGAACTTAAACGCCCCGCTCAAATATACCGCTCTTGTGTCTTCACGAAGCTCAACGGGTCTCTACCCTCATCCGTAGGCTTCGCTGATATTCTCAGTATCTACTAGGATACTCACTAGCAAGGAGGGCGAGGCAGACCTAGCCGTGATCCCTACCAAAGTTCCTTTCTCATCCAACCACCCCATCCCATTATTTCTCAGACCTTCGATACTCAACAGTCGGTTGGGCCCCCAGCTGTCATCTCCTTCGTCACCGAACTCGACAGCGCCAGACCAGCTCTGATCAAATAAGAATGGGGCGCTAGAAGCCGCAGAAGTGCCCCAGAAGCAGGCCCACTCACGAAAAGCAATGCGTAGCGAGGCGTAGAAACGTCGAAGGCAACTCAATCAATGTGATGGGTGCACTCAGCTAGAGGTTTCAGCGAAACTAACTGACGGAAATTTGTTTATCCATCGCTCGCAAAGTCTAGCCTGCACAAGGAGTCAGTTCCAACTCACAACAGAGTCCACAAATCTTCTGTGATTCACTACAGTGATCTTGAACTTGAGTGACTCATCTGGCACTACATCGCCTGATAAAGAAGGGAAGCGAAGGACATGGTCGAAGACTGTTATAGATAAGTCATGCCGACGAGAACGATACATTACAAGCGCCAGTCGAGCGAGCACTTTCCGCACTTCAAAAGCCAGCTTTACTCAAACGGGCATTCCTATCGAATCACTTGAATGCTTCGTGCACGCAAGTGCCGTCGAGTTAATAAGGAGGTGAACGAGGCGATTCCACTGTCTATCACAGGCATGGAGGACAGTCTTTCATTTCCATACTGCAAGCACACTCGTTACCATTCGAGCCTAGTAGGTGTACATATACGGCGAGCCCCTCTTGGCCATGAGGATGGTCGGGATGGCCTCCTGGATACGCCGCGACCTGAAACCGAAGCATAGCTCCATGTGGTGAGCTGAGAATCCCGAGAGTTAACGACGCGACGGGATCATAGATGGCGTTGAAGAGTGACGAAAGAGGCTATCGAAAGAGGGAGCATTCTCGCCCCTACCTCTCGATTGCGAAGGGCATTGCGAAGCCTCCACGAGAAGAACGACGATGAGGAGCCCACCTGTATGCGATGGTTGTTCATCCATACTGGCTTTGGCCGGACGACCTCGCCTTTTTGGAAATCGGCTACATCTCCAATCTTAATCTCTCGCTCCTCACTACCGGCAGCGACATGTTGCGCTGGGCACGACGCCAGCTTCAGAATTTCTACCAACTCCTCTGGATCTATTGAGTACACGCGTGCTCGTATGACCTACGCACAAGGTGCCCTCGCTGCTGGACTTGATCCGAGCATCATATGCCTCAGAGTGACTCGAAACTCTAGCGAAATTCGCCTTACTATTTCCCCCTTCACGTTCTTATAATCCTTCCGTTCTGATGACTCGAGACCTCTGAAAATGTCCCTCCACCCGGAGTCCTCATTCTTGCCGAAGCACTTAACATCCACACGAGTCTAAGAAATTAACTATACCGACAAGACAGCTCGTGGTTAGCGCCTACGATAGTGCTCTCCGCATCCCGATGATTCACGACACTTATATCGAAGGCGACGCAGGGATGAGCTTGGCCGGCAATTCCTGATGAGTATGGGAGGCAGGGCGATACGACAGACCGCTACCATCTGGAGAGACTCGCTCGAGGAAGACATCCAATCCTTCTTTCTCCCTCCCTTTGGGAAAGACCAGAAGCTGAGGGAATACCGAAAAATGTGTGTCTCCTAGAAGCACTACCGCTCACCCGATGATGGAAGGACCCACACTGCTTCGTTGAGGAGCGAACAAACTCTCCGACTCTGTACTTCGTGTCATCCACTCGAAATATAAGCTCAGAGGCTTCTACGTTCCGACTCGCTGGGAAAGAAAACGATACCCTATTCATAACGATCTCGATGTAGTCAGCGATTATGATGGAAGAGAGCAGTCAAGAGCGTTATCCGACGCCTTCGGTACCCCCGAGTCATGCAGGAGTTACGGTCAGTCGTCAAGCCTCTCATTTGAAGGCTTATAATGCGATTCTCACCGCGCCCGTTGCTGAGAGAATGGACAGATCGTTGGAGCGAGCAAGAGAAAGCATATTCACTCGTACAGGATGGCTTAGCTAGGATAGAGGAATCGACAAGCTTTGTGACGATTGCCAACCCCGAGATGGAACCCAACCTGCATTGTTGAGTGCCAAGACTTCTCTGCAGGCCGCCATTTGTTGACTGGTCACCCTTGAGCGGGTCGGTGGTACGGCCATGCGAGCACCGAAGAGTACAGTCGCGAACTGCAGAGCGCTAGTGCTCCTCATATTTCCTATACAACAAGGAGAAAGGGCAGAGGCGAGGAAGCGCCGACGACAAAGGAACGCAAAACCGAGAATTGGAAATCTCCAAGTTTGCTAGCACTGAGTCAACGCTATGCTCCGCCACTCATCTTAATATATCAGGGTTGACAGACCGCTGGAGAAAGGAGTGCAAGTGCAGAGGAACGACTTCAATCAGTCCTCAAACTTGAGAATCTTGGCAGGTTCCTGGCCGAGGAATGCCAGCTCCCAAGGGAGCTCTTTTCGTCCTAGTCAGGTGACTAGCTCTTCGGCGTTGCCACTACGTTAGGGACCTGCTCCGCAAAGGACCAGCCATGCTCTTCGGCGATCTTTGACCAATCTCACTGCATGCTCGGACGTGTTACTCAGATTCCAGTGAAATGGCCCTCGAGGAGATCTGTGACAGGCTCAGTACACGCGGTACGCATGACGTCGCAGCAGACACACCCAAGCTTTCTCATTCGAATGGGCAGGGTTCAACGAGGGTCTTTGAGTGACTTCATGTCGATGACTTTCAAAAGGCGCAAGGAAGGTCTTAGTGTCATGACGAAGTCAACGCTTATTCATCATCAATTTACGCGACCAAATGCATTCGTTGGGAGGTTCACCCAGAGGGCGGTATACCCGAAAGGTCAGCGGTGGGAGGGCTCCAAATGAGAGAAGGCTGTATTAAGATCTATGAGCAAACCACCACACTACCATCGGACAGGTCTCCCTGCCACAAGTTAATCGCCAACTCAAGAAAAAACTCTTGATGAAAGCAATGTATGAAATCAGCGGTAGAACTTTCGCGCTCAGTTGTTACGATCATCACGCGCAGAAGCGCACAAGAGTTGATTAAGGAGCGCCTCTGAGCTACACGTGCTTCAGTCACGGTTCAAGGAGCTACTGCTCGCTCTGACCTTCTTTGCAACACTTTGCGCGACCTCCCCAGGATCCGACAGTTTTCTCTTGGTCGACCTGAAAGAGGCGGCGGACCTGAGCGCTTTTCAGCATGGTGACGGAAATTTCAAGAATCGATTTCATGATTCCAGTTTTATCTCAGCCCACGTCGACAGATCCATAGACTCCAGCAACGTCAGAAAGCCCTATACAATACAGTGGGTCCAATGGCATACACAAAACTCATTCAGTGTACAGACATGAACAATACAAAAACAATTATCCAGCAGATGCACACCTGCGCTACAACTCGAGAAAAGGTTCACGAATGGCACCCTTCTGACTTCACAGAGCTGAGTGAATCTCTGCCCTCATCCGTAGGTACCGCAGCCACCATGAGCACCTGAGAGAGCATTCATAGGGAAATATAGAACTCTCCGACATGTGGGAGAAGACTCTGTCGCTATGGGACCGTGGGGAAGCGCCGAACGCGAAGATCAGGCCTCTCACTAGAGCTCCCTTCTTATTCAACCATCCCTTGTCTTTATTCCTCAGGTCTTTAATGCTCAGCAGATCGTTAGGCCCCCAGCTACCATTCCCAACGCCCGGCTCGAGAGTGCCAGACCATTCCTGAACACACGAGCATCATGAGGCCTCAACTACGAGCTGAAAGACACCTTCAAAACTGAAACTCTCGCATGGTTGAACTGCCTTGGAGAGGAATTCTATACCCCGCTTCTTACAAGGAAGCGAGTGTACGCCATAGAAGCGCCATAGAAACTCCGGGTAGACTCCTCTCAGTGTGAGACAAAGGCTAGACTAGTAGTCTAGGAATCAACGCGAGCTAGGGCCCTACGAGTCCCGTAGCTCACAATGGGGTCATCGAGTAGATTGTGATTCACCACACTGATCTTTAGTTTGAGCGGCTTCCTCTCCTGAATGAGAAACAAGACCATCGCAAGCGCGGGAGCTGGCGGAGGGTCCTCCTGAGGAGGCCCCTCGCGTGAATTCAATGCTCCTGTCCATCGGCATCAACATCGAGAGCTAATGCAAGCCTGCCAGAGCATCCTCCCCAAGTTCTATAGCGAGAAGCCTTACCTTTCCTAGTCAGAGAATGTACGTAGACAGCGAGTCCCTCTTTGCCACTTAGATGGTCTGGATGACCTCCTGGATACACAGATACCTGACGACCACGTGCAAATCACCGTCACGCACTAAGACACCGAGATAAGAGGAGCCAGCGGAAGCGAAGGAATAATTCGTCTGAACGTTTCAGAGGGGCCCCACAGATCGCCCTGTCCCTTTCAGTGCCACTGCCGTCCATGTGCCACTACGACGATGAGAAGCTTACTTGTATGCGTTGGCTGTCGACCCATACTGGCTTTGGCCTGACAACTTCGCCCTGCTCGAAATCGGCTACATCTTTGATCTTGATTTTTTGAGGACGATGACCATCATCGTGAGCATGTTCAATCCCATCTTCATCGTCACCGGATGATTCTTTCGCCGAGCGGATAACGAAAAAATATACGCTGCCAGCGAGCTTCAACATGTTGAAAACTTCCTTCGAGCTCAAGAGCCGCATGTGAGTTCGAATAACCTACAAACCTCCTATTACACGGAGTGAACTTATAGCAACTCAGTGAGCTGTGAGGGCTTTGTTCAGTGTTGTGTGCTGGCTCAGTGAGTTGAAATCACCATTTCTCCCCGGTCATTCACAAAGCCCTCCCTTGTCGAGGCTTCACTATCCTTGAAAATGTTCTTCCATCCGAGTTTACCATTCTGGTCGACGCGTTTGTATTCTCTAAGACCCTACAGGTCCCAACACAGAGGACGCAACGTTCTGAAGAATGCACACGGAGTGGCGAGCTCACAATGGACTTCTTACTATCATGGTGGTTCACAACACACACCTGGAAGACGAGGTATTTATGAGCCTCGCCTGCACCGACCCCTGAGAGCGAGACCAGCGATATCTTTCCAGAATTAACGCTGCTGATCACGGCCGAGCTATACCGTCCTTAGAAACGCGCTCGAGGGAGATATCCAAGCCCTTCTCATCTTTCCCCTTCGGATAGATCACCAGCTGAAAGAACAGAAACTGAAGCAGAGTTCGAGAATGACTTGCAAGCTGAAGTGTGGAGCGGCAAGCCGTAGGGCCCAGTCTGTTCCGGTTGACGGATGAGCTCTCACTTGGTGTCCGAACAGATGACTTTTGCTCTTCGGAGCCCTCAGGCACTCTCCGAGTTTGTACTCGGTATCTCCCGCACGAACGTTGAGCTCGAAGTCCCTCTCCTCGCACAAAGCTGAGTACAACATGGCAATGGAATTCAAACTGTAGAACCTTCAACGAATGATAGGATCTCTCAGGCCCGATCTCGCTAACTCGCCAATGAATTTCCGCCCAGGAAGCGGTCTTTCGGAGCATCCGAAGTATTGAGGGAAACGGGCCTTGTCTTCCAAAACACTCTTTAAAGTTGAGCGGCATCAACCAATTGCAATGGACCAAGCGACTAGATCACTGGTTCTAGAGTTTGTTACCGCTAGTTTTGGACTCCAAGGGCAGTGAGTCATTCAGTATGGACGATCGACGAGCCCTAGCTCGGTTTCTAGCTAGAAGATAAGTACCTTACCTGTATTGTCGGCTACACCAGTAGCTGCCTGTGGTTGACCGGGCGAACCCGAACCGGTTGCTGCGGCCATGGAAACAGAACGAAGGTAAGAGCTAGACACCTGGACGTTTCACAATTTCCTTGAATCACATACCGCAGAGCGCAGATCTGAGATAAGCGCAGATCAGATAAGTTTGCAAACTAAAGATTGAACTCTCCCGACCAGGCACGATCATGACATGATTGGGGGGAGTCCAAGGGGTTAATACGCAGGACTGTAACTAGCCATCCGGTTCCAAAATTTTGCCTAGAGCCTTCACCTTTCTCTGAGATGTCGAATTAAAGAGTTATGGGCTGTCTCCTCAGACCTGGAGTTGGTAAGGAATCCTTACTAAGGATCATGAAAGATATACACATAGCACGGGGCCTCGATCCTGGCTATAACCAAGATCCGTCGGGCGGAGCGGTGGTCGAATTGATGATCCAGACGCTGCAATGCTGCATTGTATACGATACAATGCTGTTAAAGAGCTGGGTTTATTGCGCCATGACGACTTTCAACAGGCTTTGAGAGCCGATGGGAATCCTCATTCTCTAGAGTTTGCCAGACTCCCAACCATTGCATCTCCTCATTCGCTCAACCATCCATGTCCGACAGCCGAATAGGACCCCAGCAACCACCTACAACGCCATCAAGCTGGGAGATTCCGGCCCAGAGAATCACTGTCCCCATTACCATGATCGCATGCTTAACGACGTGCTAGCTACAAGTGCACCGGCTTGGGATGGAGGCCGATCCCAGAATGGTGACCCCAGGGCAAGAAGAGCTGCCAATCCCGCAGTAAGAGCGGGTTACTAGAGAGCGCTGAGCTCCCAGTCGTCCGTTGCTCCGGACAACGCAGGTCAACGAATGCATAGAAACCACTTGATATGAGATAGGGATGACGGAGGTCTGAGGGCTTTGAATCTAGGTTCAGTACTCGTACGTAATGACGCGCGATGCACGTCGGACATCGCGAGGAGGAATAAGCGACGAGAGTCGACAGAGAGGACTCCTCTCAGAGGAGTTAACCGCTAATCAATCAGTTCTTCGATCTAGCGTTCTTGACTGGCCCCTCCGCGGGCCTTCCATGCTCGGAGGTTCTCCTCTTCTTGGCAGACCTGCACACGGCATGACATGTATGTATGGGGCACAAGATAGCTCCGAGGACTACAATTCCTCGAATAAAAGGTTGAAATTCGTGTGTGGTTTATGAAGGCGCGTTATTTCGTTCATTGGAGAATCTCTAATGTTTTGCGCGTATTACAGGTGTCCATCTCCAATGGAGATGGACACCCATAACGCGGTGTATCGGGTACTACGCGTTATTGCGGTAGAGAAACGCATACGACACAACGCAGTGCGGCGGCTCGCCATACAAGAAAAAGCTATGCTTGTACTGCCGAATTCGTCATTAACTCGAACACAGCTCAGTGCACCCTCGTGTCTCAGAAACAGCACATCCATGCAGCACCGCGCACCACGTATGCACTCGCAGAATACCATAGTGGCTGAGCTACTCTCGTTTCCCTCTCTTCGGCCTCGGCTTGGCAACAGCCGCATGCCACACCAGCCGCCTTGCTCGGAATTTTAGGGACTGTCGGAGAATGGAATGGGACCGTTGCAAAGAATGGGACCATTGGATCAGGATAACCAGACTCATCCCCCAGGAGTGGGCGGCCACAGCTCATAGCCAATCATGGAGGTCGGAGCAGACATCCCCGCAGTGTCAAGGAATACGTCCGGGCTGTGAAGAATCTAGGATGAGAAAGGCCGAGCTTGCCAAAGCCCTCTCTGCGAAGTAGGTAACTTGGGCCAGCCTGTCAGCCTCGTAGATGGACCTCAGAGCAGTCCGTAGGATGGCCCAGTTTCGCAGGACGCACTGCGACAGGCAAAACTCTGAAATATTGCCTTGAACTGCTAACTGCTCGACTTGTCCGAGCTACTTCCTTCGCGCATTCGGCATGCTGACTAATCGATGCTGCTCCGACCCAGGTAACCGTCAGCCGTCCCTGATAGTAGTCCCTTGAAGAGGCACCCACTATGCTCTGAAATCAGCGAGCGGAGGCTCACATTGAACGCAGAGAAGAGACAGGTTCTGCCCCTTTCCAACTCCTTCGGGTAACATATCAGCAGGGGTGTTGCCAGGATACTAGCCACTATTTGACCTTGACCTACTAGCCACCGACCTGCCTCTGGGTGGTCGGGGGGCACGTCAATAGTAGTGGCAGCATGGCCTGGGTGCTTGGGTTCTCACCCGTCGCTTCTTGGAGCCGTCTCGTGAGTTTTGGAGGACTACTGCCAGTGTCACCACTCTGGAGGGCGAGTATGTAATTCCTCAGGAGGATAACGGCGTTATCCTATCCATCCGGGTCATCGTAACGCGCTGTGTTTCTCGTAACGCGTAAAAACCCGCGGTCTACACAACGTACGGGTGCAACTCCATTGCATCGAGGGATATCACGGACAGGGAAATCTCTAATAGTCATTACCAAAGGGAAACATTGGTTACTCACTTCGAACTACTAGAATATAGCTGAATAGGCGAAAGATGCATACAAAATCCGCAATATCAAAGGATATGACTGGCCGAGCCACTCCTCGCTGTCATTAGGCTCACCAAGACAGATTTTCGCCGCTGGATTGACGGTCTGACGCCAGTAAACTAGAAGATCTGAGGATGCCCAGCTAACAACGCCCCAAAGCTAACCCGAACTCACCTATGGTCTCGCCGAGAAGTACTTGAGCTGGGCTGAGAATACTTAATCCCTACAGATGAGCTCACCATTAAGAGAGAAGAGATCTCGTCCTTGAACATGGAAAGTAAAGATGTTTTCAAAAACTCTGATGGAGTGTCCAAAGCGGGGCCCCCGCACTAAGCTCTTAACTATCTGCTTCCTGCTGACAGCAGGATGAAACGTGAAGCCTCAACAACTCAACGATCTGCTGGAGGACAAATCTGAAAAACTTACGAGATCCTCACACTGAGGTGAAAGGTCAGAGCCGCCAGAGCGCGAATATTGTGAAAAGGGGGTGACAGAAACGAGCTCCGAGGAGCAGTCTGTTAAATCTGAAGTCACTCGACCGATTCTCCATTCTTAAGTCTGTATATGCGTCTTGAAGACAAAGCCTGTCATTCCCCGTCTGTCTTCACTGAGATTCTCCTCTTCTTCGCAGAACTGAAAGGGAATTGACCATTTTACTTGAGTATTCCAATAAACTTCGCTCCTCAATGTAAAACGTCTCTAGAAACCCTAGGTCATGAACTTGGTGTTGTGGCAACCCTGCCCATCCGTCCCTTCAAGAGCTTTCCAGGACGACCAAGGGGTCAGCCTTCACGGCGCCAATTTGTTCATGGACTCCAGAGTGTGGAGCTCCCATCCCCGCGTCGCTGCCCGCTGTCTAGAGCGCGATATGGCGAGGTCGCAGTCGAAGTTTCTTGGCGATATTCGGCAACGGCTCTGCATTCAGTAGCAGATCTAGTTCCGGGGAAAATCTAATACGCACTTGCGATTCATCGCATGAGCAGCGTGAGAAGTGGTGTCTAGTGACTGAATTCCAGTCGCTGGACAGAGAGCATCCTGTATCCACGTAGCATGGCTACTGACAACCCACCTCTTTGTGAAGCTCAGCGGGTCGCGACCCTCATCCGCAGATTCCACTGAAATCATGAGTAACTAATAAGAGGTCAATGTGTCCATCAACTCGAGAAATTACTATTTTCCCGCGGGACCAAAAAAATTCGGATGATGCGATAGTAAGGGGGGCTCACCAGTTCGCCATCACTATCCAACCATCCCTTGCTATCATCTCTCAAATCAGCAACGCTCAAGAGTCGGTTGGGACCCCAGCTGTCATCCCCAGCGCCATCAGGCTGGAAAGTGCCGACCCAGGACTGAGAACCGACCCCAACACAATGCCATTATGTACAAGCTACAGCAAGGCCTGCTAGCCCGGCAGGTCAAAGCATCGAGCATTTTCGGTGCCGACCGTTTCTCCCACTCACAATGGAATTCACCTTCATCTTATGATTAACCACCGTAATCTTGAGCTTCAGAGGATGAGCAAACATTTCAGTTCCTTCAATGGGAGTCATGAGGATTTCATACTATCAAGGCGAGAGTTTTCCCCTTCGAACTCTCACCCTTGCTTTCCAGCATATGTACGTATACGGCCAACCCCTCCTGGCCATCGGCATGGTCAGGATGCCCTCCTGGATACACCACAACCTTGAAGGGTAAGGCGCGGGATGGCTAATTTTTCGGGGATCGGGGTCGTGCAGCATCGGCGTGAGTCGGACGAATAAGTGCTTCACCCGTGTTCGATAGTTGCCGATCCATGATGGTCTGAATTTCATGTCCTCGCCTTTTTTGAAATCAGCAATATCTTCGATCCAAAATCCCTCCTCATTAGGGCTCCCTTCTGCCGGAGACAGCCTTGAATTATTGAGGTCCACCCGCGACTTGATAACCTATCGAAGCCGTGATGACGACACTCCGCCATGCCGGGTGGACGCGTCATGAGGCCGTCGAGACTCATGAGTCACACTGGACAGCAAGCCCACGCTGCGTTAATTGATGGTCTTCTACAGACCGCGCAGTCCATCCCCAAACCATTTCGCAGGAAGACCCGCACTTCACCAGCTGGCAATAACTCCATACGAGTTCCCGCAGAGACTCACCATGCCTCCATCACCATCCACATAAGCTGACCGCAACACCTGGTCGATGATATCTTTTTCGAATCCTCTTACTCGCGCATCGGCCGCGAATGAACCTTTGACCTTCCCTCTTGTCTGATCAGCAAAGCCAAGTATTCACGAGACACGAAAATTTTACAGTCCGTTAACTAGCAGATCCTTATTATAAGCGTATCCCAGGAAATCTGAGAGCTTACCATAGCCACTTGGTCATCCCGGTGGTTCATTATAGAAATCTCATAATCAACGTTCTCGTACACGAAACGAGGGTCCACCCCTGAGTTGAGATACAGGACTGACTACGCCACCACAAAGACAGCAGCGTGGCCTGTACCGTCCATAGGGACTCGCTGGAGGTAGATTGTCAAGGTGTCTCCAGCCTCCCCCATGGGATAGACCATAAGCTGAGAATTCAACATTTGGTGCGCAGATGGCATGCGCCGAAAAGAGGCCACATTACTTGATACTTGAAGAGCTCGATCATTTTACTCGGTGACTTCGTATACTCTCCGACTTTGTACTTGGTTACATTATCGATGCGGAAGACAAGCTCGGATACTCTCGCGGCTCTCTCCGCTAAGGAATGAGCAACAAAAATCCATTGAGGCCACTGATGGCGTCAACTAGACGGTATGCTGAGAGGTCGCCTGAGGCCCTACCGAGGTAGAACCTCGATAGAATGATCATTGAGAATATTGTCATGAAAATGTGAAGATTCTGATGATCATTTGCAACTTTCTCCTGATGCGAGAGATTCAAGCTCGATGCTCGACTCCGGAATGTTAGAACGCTTAAGCCTCCCCCGTCAGCCTACTTCTGTTCCTTGCGTCAGCTGGTAATGATGCTGGTAGGCGTTGAAATTGACGAGTTGTTACTTGTCGCATGAGAATCGAAATGGAAGGACTGCTGCGTTAACAGGCGAGAAGCCTCAATCTCCTACCGTTGTTGCGCATGGGCTCACTGTAACTCAAGTTAAGTCTAATGACCTACTGGTGAGCCATCATACTCGAAGGCGAAGAAAGGATCGGTTGACAGCCGGCGAGATCCGCCTGGAGTCCGCCTTCTAACACGAGGATACAGTACGAAACGCGACAGGTAGAACAAGCCTATCAACAAAGGAGGAACCTAACGTGTTCGATGAGAAACAGACACTCTTGTCAGACCTCTTTTGGAGCCGTCCGGAACCCCAACACGCTCATGAGAAGACCCACTCGCTTACTAGAGCTACTGAATGGCATGCAAGGAGCCAAGCTCTTCTACACTAACCTCATTTGAAGTAGAGTGTGCCCACGGAACAGTGCCCCGACCTCGTCAGCAGTCACCCTGCCCCAGTGTCCATCACCCGCGATGATCGGGGACACCAAAGAATCTTCAAGCTACTAGATCGTAGGTCTCCCCGCAGCCTCCGCACTCATCAAACCGCTCCTTGCTCATGCCTCTAGAATCATCAAAGCGCAAGGACTTGACAGCCAGGAGACGCTCTAGTCATAAGACTATCCCGACCAATAACTATTCTGCACAGTCGCTTGGCTAGACTACTAGAGCCGATCTCCTGGGACTATCCGTGTAAGTCAGCGTAGATTGATATTGAGCGGGTTGCTTCGCTATTGATTGCTGTAGACGACGCTGTTGGCGTCATTGAAGCTAGGCGCGGTCACTCTGAGCGATGAAATAAGAACCATAGAAGATAAGTCATAGGAGTTGAACCACGGCAATTATGAGACAACCCCTCAATGTTCATTGACTATGCAACACCACACTGCCATTCTAACTGAGAGAAGACCGTCTGACCATAACTTACGTGGTATCCCGACCCTACCACGGGAAAAACGAACTTTCCTCGACCGCCTTCCAACACGGTCACGTAAAAAGATACCAGCCATAAAGACTGGAGTCACCACCGACTGCTACACATCATTGCCAAACTGGATTCGACATATCATAAAGAGAATAACGTGACGACTATGACCTCGATAAGCTCATTCAAGAAGATGCTGGGGGAGTCGCATTGGTAGGCATATACATCGACTTCACTGCGTTTGTCCATATGCTATTAGAAGTAGATGTACCATGTAAAAGTAGTATTACTTCTTGACCACTTAGCAACTTCGCTGCCATCTCGTTAACTATGTTGAGTGTCTCGTTCCTTATTTGAATAACCACCATATTCTTAACATAAGACATACTCTTCGCTATCAGACTAGTGCCATTAACAGCCACAGACACCCCCACAGGCGTGTTCTTGTAGTACAAGTCACCAGTTACGTTGCCAACATTAGGTATAGTAATTACAGTTGGATTTGGTACCTCTACGCCAGAATAGCCAAATTGGGCCTGTATTACACCAGGCACATCTGTCCAATATTTCTTCTTCAATTCATCATCAGGTGGGAAAAACTGTATCGCGGTAGTAGACTTGCCCATAACGTTGGTGAAGTTATTGAAACCACTCATGCTAACAGATTTATCAAAATTAAGACCCTTAAAGGTAATACCCAAACCTTTGACATCCATCTTGCCCTTCATGTTCAGCGAAACCGTATCCTTCAGCATAACATCGACTCCAAATTCATCAAATACTGCTCTATCTGTAACATACAAAGTGGCATCATTAGTGAACTGAGTAGTGGCATGCCCAGCAACATCCATCCGCGGTAGATACACATAACCTAGCTGTTTACTATTAATATATATATCATTGCGCGATGGTAGAATAGTAGACGACATACTGTCACTTTTAACACTTATCTTCATAGTACTGTCCAAACATAGAGCCGCACTGGCGTCATTGCCACCGCACTCAACGGGGTCGCGAATGGCCAGCTCATTAAGATTCACAACCGATGAGTTCAGGCCGCTCTGCGCCATGGCTCTGCCACCAACGAACAATATCAATAATACAGCGACTATTATCAATATCATAAGTATAACAATGATAATCCATAGCCATATGAACTGCTTACGACTTAGTTTGCCACAACAATACCGTTTAGCCGGGGCATCCGCAGCCAGTACCCCAGCACCGGCAAGTACTTTCTCATCACTACCCGAGCGAATACCCTCTTCAAGCTCAGCTGCTGGGGGATGCTCCGTCTTACTCTGATCAGTCATACTGCTGGCTGACAACGGTGGTTCACGTTCGCCGCAGCACTGTGACGCCAATGAGTTGCGGATATCGCTTCGCCCTGGTAATCGATTATGTCAGATATGAAGGAGATGGCGGTGCCAGCCCCACTGAGTCCATTGCCTGATCGCTCTTTCGCACAATTTGTGATTGAAGCCTCCATACGAGGATCGGCGGGAGCGGGTCAATCACACAGACTGCGATTTTGCACATTCTTTGCGTCGCAGAGAGTATGCGTGCACAAAAGAAGTTGGGCGCGACGCGCCGAGGAATGAGATACCAATGTTCCAATGCGATTCAATGCTACAGCTATGATGGCAATGGCAAAAGGAGGGGAGAACCTCACAGAGGGAGTAGCTTTTCCAGCCTCTGCGATCGAAGCAACGAAAACTCACATAATACGGACTCTGTAATCTTCGTCCCGCCTGCACAATGAGCGGACATACATATACAGGCAGCCTTCCTTGTCTGTCAGCTTGGTGAGGGTGACGTCCAGGATATACAGTAACCTCGAGAAAATGCAACAAGAGGCATAGTCAAGAATTCAGGAAGCGCAGCCGTGCTCCAGCCACGTCCGTTGAAACAGTGAGAGCTTCACTGCAAGTTCAATCGGAGCCCCTTGCGACAGTCCGACGGGCGTCGCGAGAGGCACGATTGGACGGTCAAAAATCGACACAACCGGGAACCAGCGCGCACCCTAGTACTCGACGCACAGAGCACGCACGCGCCAAGCTAGTTGAATCACCCATGGGGTGGAAGGGAATAATCACGGAAGTCGGTGAATAGTCACGGACAGAATTTCACTCGCCCAATGTGCAAAAGTCACGGAGGACTTCATAGGGAAGCAGTGAATAATAGCAGCATAGTTTTGGGATACATGACCGCACGACTCGAAGAAATTGGCAATTTTAATAGAGTTGAAGACTGGCGAGCACCTCACTTGCATTCGGTAGTTGCCTCTCCACGTGGGCTGGGATTTCATATCCTCGCCTTTCTCAAAATCGACAGCATCTTTGATCCTGAACTCCAGCTCATCCCCCTCCACCGAGACACCCTCAACCGGAGCTAGTAACGCCTTCGCTTCTCTGAGGTTCACCTGTGCTTTAATAACCTACAGAATCCATGTTTTGAGGAGAACTGAAAGTCGAGACGGTCTTCGGACGCCGGATACTAATGATCGAGTAATCTGTTCTCCGAGAGGTCAGATTGCTTATCGGAGAGCACGATGATAGTGGAACACTTCCCAAGACGTCACTCTTGCTGGTTGACCTCAGCTTACGACGGGAACAACTGCAATGAAGAAACCAACTTACGAGAGACTTGCTGCTATCCCGATGGTTCACGAGGCTAATATCGTTACCAACATTATCGTACGTGATACGTCGGATGACCCCTAAAGAGGAAGCTCAAGATGTCGACACAGAGATCAGCGTTTTGACACACTTGTACCTTCCATAGGGACGCACATGAGGTAAACTATCAAGCCGTCATCAACGTCCGCCATGGGATACACTTCGAGCTGAGAAGGAAAACCGATGCTCACACTGGGCAAGAGCATGTACAGTCGATGACTATTAGTCACAGGATCCGCTGCACAGATATCGTCATTCACCTGATAGTTGAAAAGCTCCACAAGTTTTGTTGGCGACTTGATAGACTCCCCGGCTTTGAACTTTGTCACATCATCGATGCGGAAGACAAGCTCGGATACTCTTGGGTGATCGTCATCTGAGGAGAAATGGAAAATTCGCTTCTATGATGTGACAAAGTCATCATAGAGGCCTCCACATCATCTCCCGATGATGCCTATGTTTTGCCCCTTTCGTCTAATAGATGTCCACATTGATTCCATTCCTTTCCGAACTTGACTCCCGAGCCTGCCTTGAGAGCCAATGAGGAATTTGCGTTCAGAGAACCGCTCGAAGGATCATCACTGCTTAGGCATATCGCGCCGCATGTGCTTTAGCCTATCGCTCTAACGGGGAATTTCGCTGCGAGAATTCCAGAGTGTGGTGATACAGACTATAGCAAATTCGTTGCATCTTCGAGTGGCATCCACGGCGATGGCTCATTCATCGTGGTTACTGAGAAATTTTATGCAACTTTACGATTGGACCAGAGGAAGAGTTTCTCATTCTGTCTGTCTCGCTTACCGGATCGGATAAACAATCAGCGTAGACGCCATTCGGTAGTGCAACAAATTAGCTATCCATTGGTGTCCGTGTTGCGCCACACTCTGCAATCGTCGCAGCGTTATTGCCCCTGGATTTTCTTCGATAAGACTGTAGGGTATTGTACAGGAGAAAGTTTCAGTTGCAATCCTACGATGAGGGAAATTCACGAAAGGTGGAATATATCCGCGATGCATTCACCGTGCGGACCGAAATTCGTACTAGGAAAGGACCAGGTTACGCGCCGATTCCTATTTGTCAAAGTCTATATGCATGAAAGGAATCCAGTCGAGAGATGTTCCTGTGCGAATCATTGCTGACAAACGATATAGCCTGGGAGCTATCATCATCCCAAATTGAGTTACTAAACGCTCCGGAGAATGAATCGAAACTCTGTAAAATACTGATACTGATAAGATCCTGGCGACCATTGTAAAGGTACGAGAGGAACAAAGTGAGCAAAGGGACACTGTGAAGTAGTTTCTGTAGTTCTGGAGTTATTCGTCGGTTTTGGCACTCTTTGCGCGTCCCTCCGCAACGTCTTCATTGATCGTAGCTCTCCTCTTCTTGGCAAAGCTGAAAGGGCATCACTCAAGTAGCACAAAGATAGTCTCGATAACGCGGTGACACCCTCTGAGATTATCTGTCCACGAGCAGCACATTCATACTCTACACAGTGGTCTTATTTACTCATCAATGTGCGACATGAGAGGCGTGAAATTTTCTTGAGAATCGCGACTAGCTTGAAGTGTGATTACCTCTGCGTAAAACTGAGCGGGTCTCGACCCTCATCCGCAGGCTCAACTGATGCCCTGAGTAACTACGTAGAGGGCACCGAAATTGTTTTTCCAAATAAGATTCGCGTTCTTACCAGCTCTCCGTCCTCACCCAACCATCCTTTATCCTCATCTCTTAGATCTTTAATACTCAACAGTCGGTTGGGACCCCAGCTGTCATCCCCCACTTCTTCAGGTCGGAAAGTGCCGACCCATTCCTGACAACCACCGCCTTCACAAAGCTGTAGCGGCATCAGCCAGGCAAGAGAATGACGGTGACAGCTATTCAGTCGTGAAAGCCGAGCAGAAGTTTCAACGCGCCCAGCGGCTCTGTGGCAGCATCCCCGTCCGTGGACCTAATCGCTGCCTCCTCTTACAATAGACTCCCCGAGCATCTGGTGATTAACCACCGCAACCTGGAGCTTCAGGAATTCGGGAGCTGCTTCTATTTCTGATGTGAAAGCCATTCATCGATCTCATTACGGAGGCGAATCCCCGTCAATCCCACCTTTCGTTCCTAAAACGTGTATGTAGACAGCGAGTGCCTCTTGGCCATCAAGATGGTCAGGGTGCCCTCCTGGATACACTGCAACCTTGAAGAAATGAAATAATTTGGTGATACTCGATGCAGCGGACATGCGCAGCACTCTGGCGCGCTGGGCCAAAGCATCTCACCTGTATCCGGTAGTTACCTCTCCATGTTGGCTTGAATTTCACGTCTTCGCCTTTTTCAAAGCCGGTGACCTTTCCAATCCAAATATCCTCATCATCAGGGTCCGCCGACCCCAGAACCAGCTTCGAGTGATTCAGGTACACGCGTGCCTTGATGACCTATACGAACCATAGTGAATAGGATAGGGACATAGCCGAAAAGTGCAGAGAACTGCGTTCCAGGCGGTAGACCCTCTGCTACTTCAGACGAGAAGTCGATGGTACGCTAAATATAGACTCACTATGCTCCCTTCATCCGTGAAGAATACGAACCTCTTCGGGCGTAGCTCCTCGTCGAGAAATTTATCCCAGCCGTGGGCTTGTAAATTCCGGAACGACTCGCAATACCTTCGCTTTGTCTGAACAGGAGAGTGAGCCCTTCACTGGTTACGAGAGAAATGCAGCTCAGATCGTACACGGATACTGGTTTATAGGAAAGCGAGATGCTTACCAAAGGTTCGCTGGGTTCCCAATGATTCACTAGGCTGATATCATAACCAACGTTTTCGTAGACACCGCGAGGATCAATTCCTGAGATGATATAAACGTCGCACAGACAGCAGCTATGAACGACGACCTGTACCATTCATAGGAACTCGCTGGAGGTAGACGGCGAACCTGTTGTCAACCTTACCCACCGGGTAGACCTTGAGCTGAGGGACCACTGCCCGCTACGTGAAGGAGAAGGAAGCACGGGCCTACATTACTCGATAATTGAACAACTCGATCATTTTACTCGGGGACTCCACAGACTCCCCGACTTTGTACTTTGTTACATTGTCGATGCGAAATTCGAGCTCAGACACTTTTGGATCGGCTGAGGAGCAACAAAATCATACTACATCTTCGCTAATTCCGGAAACAAAACGAAGCACCATTCCGAGCGAGGAGGGCTCCCCTGAATCTATCATGCAAACACCAAAGAAAGTGGGTTTTCAACGCTCCGGAAGGAACAAGGAGGAAAATTAAGAAATCGTCGAGCGGGAGTGAACCATCTTACAAGGACTGATTAGCTGCTCCCACTCGGATACTTCGCTGCCGCTTTCAACTGCTGCGGTTGTGGTCGGTTCATCATTCGACTGCGGCTCGGCAGCGGCAGACATTATGGCTGGCGACAAAGAGCTGCAGTGCAGCTGCTACACTAGGGCGCGTCTCAAACGAGATCTCTTTCACTCGCGGAGGTTCAAATTTCACTGAAGTCAAACGGTGATTGACAGCCGTCAATCATCGACATCGATCAACAATACTATCTCGCTTCAGTGAGATACTAGGCATGAAGTCACACCAGTGTTGCTGTGATAGCCCTCAATGTTGCACAGGTTTCGGCAGCTGATTCAACCGGCCAGCGGCCCCGTGTCGTTGAAGAACCACAAGCGTCTCGTGACAAGACTATGAAGGTTCATTCTTCGCGGTACAAGCACTTGCCTCAGCATGTATCAACCGAGAAAAACCCTTGGATTGACAAACCTTTTAACACGAGCCACATATACAGAATAGCGGTCCACGGATCTCCGCAAGACCGCTCATACAGAATCGTCATTGCAGTCGACAGTGACTGTAGCACGGCAACTGTGAGACTCATGAGACAACACAAGCTTGAATACTGCAAGACTGCCCACCCTGACGGTCTAAACCTCCGACGAGAAGCATGACACGTCCGGAATACACAGAGCGGAGAGGAATATCGCTGGGGCTGCTTTAGCCCAGCAGAGCCAACCAGGCAGTTCATGTCGCATCGGTGAGTTTATGCAGTCCCCCTAACTGAGTCTCTCCGATTTAAGGAAGCCTTCACGCGATCAGAGAATCCTACACCGCTTTCTGTTCGGTGGAGCTGCTAGGGTGAGGCAAAAGCACAACATGAAGATAGGCCCCATCCATAGAGTAAGGACAGACCGCTTGCACCAGTAGGATTATCGCTCACCGTCAAAAAGTCTAGGGTTTTCAGACTCATTTCTCTTCTCATGCAATTCACACTGCGGTGGTTAGTGGCACAACGCTCCCGAAATGAAAAGCCTTGCTCGCCGTCATTGTGCCACTATTCAGGGACCGATGGTTACCGACAAGCAACTCTGTAGACAAGTAGCAGATAAAACGTAACAAGGGGGCGAGCCTGCCAACAACCAAACGGCTTGACGGGTTCGTTAGAAAATATGAGGAGCTCGCCATGTAGAGTCAATTCATCATTAAAGATGTAACGGAAGTGAAGGAACAGAAGTTGAGAGGGGACAACCAATGGTAGTGCAAAGCGCTTGCAGCGGGAGTGCTTTGCGCTCAGCGTGCAAACCGTCCACTCTTGGTGGACCTCTCAGCATTCGACGCGCTTCTTTTTCTGTCGGACCTGGGAAACATACACAGCGAGCAAACCGTCTGGGAGGTTCGGGAACACAGCAGCCTGTCCGCGGCTTATTCAGGGCGTCCCATGAGCGCTTTAAAATGCGCTAACAACGCACGCACGGGTTGACCGAGAGTCCCGTCCCAGCAGTGTGTTCCGGACACGAAAGAAGAAGATCCTGTGCCACCATGGCTGCTGTGCACTATCAACTGACCCGTTAAAGGCAACCGGCCTCCCTACCTTATGGAAGCCAGTGGGTCTCGCCCTTCGTCTGCAGCTTTCACTGATGCTCGAAGTACCTTCATTCAAGTGAAGCGTGGGTAAGTGAAATGAAGTGCGACCCCTACCAGGGCTCCATTCCTGTCTAGCCACCCATTGTTCTTGCGCCTCAGATGCGCGATACTCACTAATCTGTTGGGACCCCAGCTGTCAACAGGCTTGCCGCCATCGGGCAGGAATGTGCCGATCCAGGTCTGACGAGCATCGCTCCTCCCAAACGTCAATGAATCTCGATGTTGCAGAGGAAAGAACTTCCATCATGGAAGCCTGAATAGCCTACGCCGTTCCTCTCAGTTACCCGAGACTCTCCGGCGGAGAGGGAGCGAGACTTGAAAGTGCACGTTCTCCGAATCACACATTCTTGAAAACGTGGCGCCGACGATCCTGCTCACATGAGAATCCGCTAGCTTTCTATGATTCACCAGCGTGACGGTAAGCTTAAGTGGCTGAGGAGCTTCTTCGGTTCCTGAGGTGTAAGCGCTGTGGAGGCGAAGAAGAGATTAAAACGGGCCTTAGACCTTCCTCACTTTCCCTACCTAGTAAATGTATATACACAGCCAATTCCTCGCCGCCAGCCGGATGATCAGGGTGACCTCCCGGATACGCGACGATCTTGGGAATATTGAGGAGCTCCAATATCGATTGCCCGAAGTTGATGTGGTTCACCCGGCGGGTTGCTCACCTGCATCCGGCAGCTTCCTCTCCAAGCTGGCTTGGATTTAACATCTTCGCCTTTCTGGAATTTGGCAGCATCTCTGATTCTAAATTCCAACTCATCGCCTTCCACCGGGTCGTCATCATCCGGGTCCAGCGACAACCACGCTTTGCTGAGGTCCACACGCGCTTTGATAACCTGAACAGATCATATCCTGTCGGCGAAAGTAGCAGCTCGGTAACGCCAGGCCGCGAGCCGGTCCCATGCTTGTGTACAGTGGGAGCTGGTCGTGATACGGGAGAAGCCGTCGATCATCAGCATACGGGATGTGCTCATGATCGAATTCTCCTGCGCGTGTATATGCCACATACAGAGCCCTTCGTAGAGACTCACTATACGTGGATACTTTGCCGGCAGCAGCTTCCCCTGGAGAAGATTCATTCCCAAGCTAACTTCATCCGTTGAGAAGGAATCGTTGGCAACTCGACAGGTCTGAATAATAACCCGGAATAATAAGAACCCCTGAAATAATATAAAGCTGATTAAGGAGACTCCTCTATAAGTTTTCCAGTTTTTTTCACTTCGAGATGGAACTGCAGTACTCACGATAGACTTTCTGTCATCCCGGTGATTGACTAGAGTAACAGCGTACTCAATATTCTCGTACGTAATACTTCGATTGACCCCTGAGAAAGGGGCGCTCACAGGCAAGACCCTGAAGGCGCTCGGAAAGGCCCGTACCGTCCATTGGGACACTCACGATATACACCTTGAAACCTTGAGTAATCTCTTCCATTGGATAAACCTCGACCTGATGACCATGGCCGACACGAACAGCTACTAGTGATCGGCAACACGGAGTCACCATTCACCTGATAGTTGAAGAGTTCGACGAGTTTGGTTGGCGACTTTATAGATTCCCTGACTTTGTACTTGGTGACATTCTCGATGCGGAAAACAAGCTCGGAAATTCTTGGGTGCTCGTCATCTGAGTAGAAACAGGAATTCGGTCTTTCACGGCCCCTGCTTGGGGTTTCCAAGCTGGGGCCTCCCCAACGGCTCATCGCCCTGCGCCCTGCATTGAGCTTTCGACATGTCATGCCGAGAGCATCGAGAAGGTCTGATATGATTTGAAGGTCGCACGGCGAAAGATAAGAGCCCGAATGTCTTGGCCGATATATGCGGCGGGAGTATCATCCTCAACCCTACCTTCACTCTCCGCGCCTTCGGCCGAGATTTTCATTACTTCGGGCATGAGAAACGAACTCAAGGAGTAACACTGCAATACATTCCAGTGTTTCCAGCTGTAACGATTCACGGTCACCGCGGATGATGGGAGAATACAGTATCACCACGCTGGCACCGGGAGCATTCCAATTGGCTCAGCGTTTAATAGCCCGAGCAACAACTAAAATGGATCCGCTAGAGCTCTTATTTCAAACATGCCCTCCGGAGCGGCAGGCCCTAAACTACGAGCGCCTGCGCAGGACGCCTGTACACAAGCTGTCTGAAGTGCTGCGAATCTACGGATTCCGCCACACCAATTAGCACGAGTCGGTTCGGGTTAGGGAGAGACCATGATGCCAAAGCTCAAGGAATCCTTGACAAGAATATCAGATTAGCGAGTAGAGACAGCAGTTTGGCGGAAGGGCCGGAATAGGAACATCAAGTTGGCGGATACAGAAGCCACTTTAGGGGCGGGCCTATATGAATAAGGAGTTCGATACCGCGAATGGCCTTATTCGATGACATATGGATACCGTGATCGGCCAATGGCCTTATTCGCTTATTCTTATTCTTATTCATGGCCTTCGGTCATCAAGCTAATGATCAAGAAAGTCAATTTCGCCGATGAGGACATCCATTCCGGGGACCGATGCAGCGCTCAGATGGGAGAACGGGGAACCAACAAATTGACAATCATGGACGACCTAGATGTATTGCAGGGCGAATTCCCTGCATATATTTCCGCCGGGGCGATGAAACGATAGAAATGAGTCTGAAAGACGAGGATGGTGATAGCGGTACTAGCCCGTCACCAGTAATTGTTGACTGCTCTTCCGGCTTCTTGAAGTTAGGCGGCTGAATTTTTGCGGACTGCTCGGTTGAGAACGGTTAGATAGACCTACGATGCACAGGTGGGTCAGGGTGTTATTCTAACATCATGCGCGGAGCCAGAGTACAAGCAACGCAAAGCAGGGCTGTTCTTGTGAAACAGGCGTTCTCGAAAGATTCCAGCCGATACATCATGACAAAATAGTGAAAAAACAGGAACACCGCACTCCATTTAAAGCCGACAACGGGTCTGCTTCATTCTGAAGCCTCAGCCGCTCCCCGCGGGGCACCTTCGGTCCCCAAAAGTCTTCTCTTCTTCGCGGACCTGAAGAGCACGAAGCATGCTCTACTGTGGTAGCCCCCAATGAGATATGAATACATGGCGTTAGCTAACTTTTGCGGTCCCGCTACTCAGTGGGAACCGATTCATCAGTCTGATCGGATGTCTCGTGCGTAGTAAGGCCGTCTCGCGAACATTGCTAGCTCAGAAGCTAGGAGCTCTCGTCACGAGAAGTGGCCTGTGGCTTACCGGTCGGAAATTGCCACTCGCAATCGTCGGCGGGGTATAGGATACTGAGTCGAGCTTCATTAGCAATCCTACCTTGAAGCTGTGCGGATCCCTTCCCTCGTTCGAAACATTGACTGATGCCTTAATTATCTGAACAGAGATCAGTCGTCACATACGATATATGAAGGAATTCGCAATAAAAATTTCACGGAGATGAGGATGGTCCTCCAATTGCCGTGGAACAGGAGGTCCTGGCGAGCTTCGAGTGGCACGACAGTGTTCCTAACCAGAACTCCATGATCATCCAATCATCCCTTGTCCTCGTCAATCAGGTCGTCAATATCTAGTAGTCGATTGGGACCCCAGCTCTCGTCATCTCCCGCATCATCGGGCTGGAAAGTGCCCGTCCATGTCTGATAAGAGCCAGGTCTCGCTAATACGTCCACTGTGACCTCGCTGCCGCTTACGAAAGAACTCGCGAGTCCTTTCTGATTCATCACCTCGATCTTCAACTTAAGGGGTTCTGTCCCCCCACCTGGAAAGGTTCAATTCGACTGATTCACCGGTACGTAGGCGGTGTCCGGGCAACATGTAGAGATATAAGGCCCGCACTGCAGGTGAAATACAACCATGGCAACAGTACTCGAGTACTCGTTTTGTTGACGGGTAGCAGATTTCCAGCCAGGCATTGCCGAAAAGAACACTCTTTCGATGAGCGACGATCGCTGTTGTGTTCATTTCACAGGAGTTGAAGCACCCAATTTTTCGTAAAATTGAAAAGTTCGTTCCTTGGCGTGAGTCATGCACCATTTGATAGCTGAGAGCATTCTGAGTTGATTGGTGCCCCTGATGACCGGAAATCCGACCGGTTGAAGAGAAATCCTTGGGAGATGGCGTGGGATCACTGTGTAAATTTACGTTGGGCGGGAGAAAAATTTCCAAAAACCAGTTTTCTCGATGATGAATGAGAGCTGTTCTGCAAGACTCACATCATTCGAAAGCTCTACAAATTTCTGATTCAATAAGCCCGGTCTCGTTAAAATATTCACAGTTAAAATGATTTAGATCAGCCCTGGACAACTTTGTTTGACCGGACTGTATAGAGCAGCGTCGATGTCAAGGGAGTGCGTTGCGGTTCGAGCTGCTCAAGCGCGGCGAACACACAATCGAATTAGACGCTCAATTGCGTCTGGTCACATGGATATCCGAGTATCATTCGACGGAACGAATGACCCCTAGGCAGCCTCAATGCTCCAAGTCACTGAACAATGGAAGCGAACGAACAAATACACGACGACTGCCATTCGATCGTATTGCTACGGCGGTTACTGATTTGTTCCTATGAGGTTCGTTCAGTCTGAGAGAGGTACATGGCTTGCGCAGGCGTCAGAAGGGATAATAACACTAATTGGACCCAGTCGAGTGACGAGCATTGTATGAACTACTGGGCGTTGCATTCACTGCCTGTCAAGTTGGCAGAGAATACCATCCCAGGGATGGTATTCTCTGCCAACTTGAGAGCTCAGGGCCTGAGCTTCACCTGCGTCACCACCGGTGCTCCGGTAGGATAGTATGAAACAATGGTACAACCATTAGTGACAGATGTATCGATCTCGGAGTGAACGAAATGCCCGCTTCCATGCTATACCATACGCGATCCCGTTCAATCGCCAATCAGAGATTAACTGTCAGCACACAAGTCACGTCAAGTCGCAGGAAGAAAAGCAACTCGTGAACATAATGAAGGGTCACAGTGTGACCGTCACACTATGACCGCCAGGCCTGATATGGGCATTTCGACAGCATTAGGACGTGCACATGCCGGACGAATGCGATCACGAACATCACATCAGTAAAGGCCCTCGGCTGGGCTCCCAGTACCGGGCCCTGGCAGCCAGGGCGCCATAGATGAACAACTACGAACGCAATTGTTTCACTAAGGTTTTCAGTGAAAGAAGAGGAGCCAGCATTCCCTCCGAGAACAACATGACCCTCTGCGAGTGTCGTACCCATTGAGCTTCGGAGTCTCCCACAGGGAATGAGTGGTGTCAGCTCGAACACATTAAAACACTTATATTCAACAGCACGATAACTCGGAATCCGGAGAATTCTGTTTCCGACAAAGGCAGCCGATACTTCCGTCGCTGCCATTCGAAATTTGGAGTGGATACTTCCTGCGGTTCTGCTTGGAAAATCAGTGGGACCCCGAGAAGTAGGCCCAACATTACGGGTTGCGTCTGTGGCTGTGGGAAGGCGATGCGTATCAGTACTGGCCGACTGAGGATAGTTCATCATTCGGCTTCGATAAGCGAGAAGTTGAGGTATTCCAGTTACCGGAGAGAAAGGAGACAGGGGCAGGACGCAACGCGCATGCGTGCATACCACTCCTCTCCCGAAAAATCGCCCCACAAGGCCTCTCAAGGACATTAAAGTGCAACACAGTGGTCATTTCACCGCGAATCAATCTTTCGCCTTTTACTAAAGATTGCCGTGTTATGACTGCGCATATGTGACCTTACACAATTTTTGCGGAGCCTGGTGCTCCAACTACCTAACAAGAACATTGGTTAGGTTTGGACGAAGCCGAGCCGCGAGGAAAACATAGCGAACCTTGCGCATCGGCAATGCGACGCTACCATGGTCACATGCCGCCGACGATCGGGCGGCTACTGGCGGAAGACGGCCTCACTGACGGCCTCACTGACTCCGCCGCACGAAAACTGCCTGCCATTGGATTGCGTCCACTCTCCGTTGGCTGTCGACTTGAAGTTCTAACATCTTCATGAATCATTATTTTTCGCAGTGCCCCAACGCGCCGTCAGTGCTGTATCCCTCCAAGACGTCTGTGCTCGACACCGCCACGAGCTTCGAGGTGCGCGCCTGGCGCAGCATTCCGCGTCGACTCGCCCCCAGGGCAGGCTACACCAACCCAGGCTCACCTCCGCCTGCTGAACGTAGAACCTCGTCGATGTGAACAAGTAACCGGTGTCTGGGTGCCAAGCCCTTCATGCCGCGTCATCATTCACCTAGCCCACACCTGTAAACAACATACGTCCCCTTGAAGCTCATGAAACAGGGCCTACCTATCATTGAAAACGAAGAGCTGCCAGCAAAAACGAGGAGTTGAAAACGGTCCCTCGTCTTGTTGACCAACGACGTCGAACCGAAGCATGAAGAAGGACGAAGAGAGAAAGCACATCCGTCTCGCCGCTCAGGGACGGTGGCCAGAACAGGAACGACGCGCACTGTGCGCACCACGAGATGAGCCCCTATCATATTGACTACTCTCATCACAACACGAGCACACGCTGATCTGAGCCACGAAGCACGCACGGAGTGCGATCCAACCTGACCCAGTTATGGCAGCAATAGAAATTTAAATCTCGAGAAGGAGTAGAATACACACCATCCAGTATAGATACAGAGTAAACGCACACGAAACGAGAACAGGAGAGAAATCGAAAGCGCCGTGATGGCCATTCACATGGCCTCACTAAAGCGCACACGTACACGTACATAGGGGAATCCTAAGCTACTGTAACGAAAGCAAGGGATTTAGAAGTCGGCCGCAGCGGTGGACTGGGCGGAGCAGGAGCAAGGCTCATCGCTGCCGGAGCAAACGGGCTGGTCAAGCCAGTACTTGCAATAAGAACCATTGAAAGACTTGGCGCAGACCTTATCGGCCTCTTCGCAAGACATACTGGGGGAAGTGGTGGGGGCAGTAGTAGTCGCAGGAGCGGGAGTGGTAGTGGCGTCATCGATGACGGTTGTGCCATCCTCGAAGATGTTGTTCAACAACCAGGCGAAACGAACACCTCCCTTAGCCAACTGTTCCCTGACAGTTTCAATGCGAGTAGTGTAGTAGTCGAAGGAGAGGACATCACCGCTCTTCACCGGAGTGCCGTCGACGTTAGTGTAGGCCATACTGCAGGCGAGATGCACATCGTCCTCGAGCATAGTGTTGACGCACTCATCAATACCCCTAGTCTCGCAGTCCTTCAGCCAGCCGTCGACCTTGTCGGCATACTTACCACCAACCATCAAATCAACACCGATAGAGTCGACGATGTTAGTCCAGAAGCGCGTGCGATCAATCCTCTGGATCTCGTCATCCTCGCCGGGGTGATCAGCCGGATCGTCCTGGAAGACGTACTGGCCGGCATAACGCTCGAGCTCCCACTGATCAAGGAGACTGAAGTCCCACACGGAGTGAAGGTTGGTGCTCTTGTTGTTGGCAAAGTCAGTGGTGACCTTGATCAAGTTACCACCAAGGTTGGAGGAGCTTCCAGCGTGAAGGGGCTGATGGATGTCACCCATGAAATGGACGAGGAACTTCATAGCCACCTGACGCTCGTAACGGGAGAGGGACTCATCGGCAACCCTCCGGGTGTAGTTCTTGATGGCACCAGCGACGCACCAGTCGTCCTTGCAGTCACGGTCGTACTCGAAGGTGCAGTCTTGAGAATCGGCGTAGTGCAATCCGGCAGACCATCCCCACTCCTCCTTCTCCTCAGGAGTACCGTGAAGGATGAAGTCGGGCCAGCTAGAGAACTCTCCAAGGCGGACACCATCACCCATAATGGCATTGACAGCCTGTCTGGCGTTCACCGACAGGCGGTTGTCGCCAACCTCGGCCACGGTCGAGTGGCCGTCAACACCCCAGGCGGAAACGCAGGGAGCGGCGATGATTGCAAGGGTGCAGAGTCGACTGAACATAACGGCGACTGGAGCAACGAACTGAAAGGAAGACGCAATTACACATTATACACACTGCTGCTGCTTAGAAAGCCTAATCGACGAGTGGAGGAGTTATTTTCCACAAAGTGCCTCGAGCCCGGCTGGCCGCGCTGCGCACGCTTGGCTGTGATATCTTTTCGCTACTTCAAGGTTCTGCCGGAATCTGCCATCCTTTCCGATCGTACTCAGCGGCAAACTTCGCATTCGGCGAGAGTCCTTACCCACCGCCTACGACAAAATCATTCATCCAAGCACGCTTGAGGGAGAGCGACTGCACACTGGCGGTCGGAATTTTAGCTTGTGCCGATTGTCTCCCCGCGCTAGCAGATTGTCTGCTACGAGGCCCGAGAACATGAGCTGGCTCGGGAATAACCGACTGCCGAGTGGCTGCTGTCATGCAATAATCATACTCCAGGTTTCCGTGGCGGAGTCCGCCAGGCGGACCACGCCAAAATGGTATGAATATGTGATCCGACTTGAGCGGGAGTAACAGGATGAAGGATGGGAAGCAAAAGTGACAAACATGTCTCACTTCGCTCCGCTGTCACTCTCATACCACTCCTTCCCCACATCGCGCCCGAGAAGCTTCTGTCGGCGCCATTGTAGGTATCCTTGCGGGAGGGGCAATAGCGCTATCTATGACGCCTTGCGGAGATGCGCTTATTGCTAGTTGAAAACTACTCCAATTCCCGTCCTAATGATCTAACGGTCATTTAGGCAATTTTTAGGGCGCCCGTTAGCGGGCAACTGTAATAAACGTTTGAAGGGGGGCAGCAGTGGCGCCTATTGACACGTGCGGGGTACTCTGATCGTAAGCATGGAAGCCAGGAAGCCAATAAGAGTCTCACTTCTTCGCGCATGCCCTCGCATACTCGAGGGCCTCTCGTCTGCCCTGGGGCGCCATAGATTTACTCACCAATATCCTCCATAGTCTAATCTCAGTAAACTGTGAAACCTAATCTCAGTAAACTCCTATCTTTCTCATCGATCCAAGCCGTAGCCACGATGTCCACACCCAACGCGTAACTCGGCCGCCGTAAGAGTGACTTGGCCACTGTTCGCCGGCGGTCCGCAGGTGACGATGCCGAGAATCGTCAGCAGTTAGCCATTCATCCTCCCAACGCCACATCCGGCAATTGGCGCATCGACGACGACGACTTATGGCATCATATAGTGCGAACCAAAGCCCATCCAGGAGGAGACAGCACCCTTGTGTGGAGGAGCCCGTAAGCTAAGTTCAGGGCGGGCGAGTTTCTATCATACCACTTCTTCGTTGCATCGCTTTTTCGAATAGATTTTCGGGGTTACTAAGAAGCATACCTTCTCGGCCTTTTGGCTATGATCAAGTGTAGTATCTGTTCTTATGAGTGTGACAACTCATATGCTTGCTACTGCAAGCTAGAACTGTCACAACAATTTTTAGCAGGGGAGAGATGTCCTCTTGTCTCTGACGGAGGCTTCTCTCGGATGTCGCCTCGGCCTTGCACTACTCGCCGAGTGTGGCATACCCTCGCCTCTCTCGAGGCAACTTTAACTGAAATATCGCCGCGAAAATTCTAATGAAACGATCGTCGAGAAGGCGTAAACTAAACTCTGAGCTTCCAGGAACGGCTCCTCCCGAGCGCTCACTTCACGGTCGAGTGTTTTCGAGAATTTCCGTAAGTATGAGTACACAGAGACCCCCTATCACCTTGCCACTGACTTCCACCACGCTGCGTTCTCGCTAGTTTCTCTGAGTCATCCGCGAGTAGAGACCAGTCCTTCCCAAATCGCCTGCGAATCCTGCGAAAACACTTTACCATAAGTGCCAACCAACTCCTCACCGCAACGTTTCCATGTCCTACCGCAGCCCCATTGACCGACAACTCAACGCCTCCCATGCAATTCCGAGGTTAACCTGCCTTTACTCCTATGCGGCTATCAGCCAGACAGCGGGGTAACCATTCCGATGGCAGTGTTACGATACTCGAATCGAATCAACTTTCTCAGACCGGACCCGGCAAGCGAGCCTGGGATAGCAAGAAATTCAAGACCGCTTGCATTTTCTACCACTCCACCCGGAAGCGTTCGCTTCATCAACAGAGTGACGATCACGTTTCAAATTGTCATGACAGACGCGGGTACCGCCGAAGCTCCCCCCAGCGGGCAGCTTCTCAGGGAGGAAGTTCACTTGAGACTGATTAATGCAAAGTCGCATCGAGCCGAGCTGCACGGAGGCCCGGCCGTGAGAATCCACACCACACATAACGCCAACTCCGTACGGCGTTTCGACCTGGCACGGAAACGGTGCCCAGTGACCACTCGCTCCCGATACTACCAATGTTCCATTGGCCATCGGATCCTGAAACTGTGGGAGATGATCCACGGTCTTTAGATACCGCTGAGCCTCTTCACAAACCTTCTCAGGATCAGTGAAAGTCATGCGGGAATTAAATAAAGAATGCTTATTTACAAAGCTTGAAGTATTAGGCAGAACCATCACACACTGGCAGGGTCAGACGTCCACGTGATAATATTGGAAAACACCGTAGCGACGCGCTAGCGCAAGTAACATGCAGACAGCGTGCGTTGCTGGGCTTAAGCCCTTCGGATGTTTTCAGTTTCGCCACATCAAGACTGGGCTGCGATCGCTCATCGAATGCCAGGAACCACGAATTTCTGCGGACTCTCGCAGTAGGGACAGTCCAGACAACCAGTGGCTTGCCGATCAGCTGAAATAACAAGAAGCACATGATCGTATACGAACCGTGTGGTTATCTGTGGCACGACTGTGAGAATGAACAGTTCGACGCGCCAACTGCTAGTCTCCTCACCTCTGCCCGAGACGGCTGTAGTGAAGACGTAAGTACAGTTACCGCACACAACATGCACAAGACGGCGGCCGTCGGCTGAACTGGGTTTCTGAGCGGGAAAAGGTACTAACGACTCAGGCATCGCTTAAAGCTCATAAAGCCAAACGAGCCTCACCTCGCCTGCACAGGGGGCTCGCATGAACCTGACCAGGCAACCCTAACCTTCCAACCATCAATATATCCATCACGCACAAGCCACTGTGGAGATAATTTTTTCAGCTAAGATTCGATGCCGGACACACGAAAGCACTGCGTTGTGGAACTAAGTGAGCTCGCTACTCCAATAAGGCCCATCGGATGGCGAATCCTCTGCGAGAACCCTACGTTTGACTGAACGCCGGGTACTTCTTAGAGGCTTGCCAAGCTGCAAGTTTTCTGGCCGCCTCGTTAGGGTCGCCGTGGCATCCCTCAAGAGCTGCGCAGATCTCCTCGTCAGTACCTTCAGCACAGAGCATGCTCCTAGCGGAAAGCAACAGCAAGCTCACTGTAAGGGCAGAGGAACCTCACGTGGTTCGTCAACTCGTGGCCAATCAACACAGCGATGTTCATCGGACGAATGAGCCCCTATGAATCGCCACTTCGACCCCATTGAGAAGAACCAAAGATGTGGTATTGAAAATTCGCTATGCATTGGTCAGTGCAGTATCCTACGTTGGAAATGTGTACAATTAGGATGATAGCAGTAGTGTAAACGTTCGGGCCAGCAGCTGCTTCGAGAAGGGCGGACATCCTCTTCAGCAGAGCCAGCCAATCAATTAGGGAATCACAGCGGCGTCACCGGAGGCATGTCCGCTTCCACCGCTGGAGGCTGAGCTGCTTCCTGCGGAACGTCAACGGGCGGCGGAGCAGGGTCCTACAGTACGATCAGATACAGCCATCAGCGTTCAGATATTAACTCACGGGAACTGGCGTGGACGCAGCCAACGGGGTGTCCTTAGGGCCCGGGGTGGCGGACTTCGCCGGGAAATAATCGGTGATTCGCCGCATACGCTTTGCATCTGCGTGAATGCAATATGAAACAACGTGGCGATTTGACCATTCCCTATCCCTCGTCATTCAACGGCAATTTCACAGATTCAGCTAAGTCCACTATTCGTCTTAGAATACTATACCTACGTCCATGCTATATTTTACAGTAAAACTATACACCATAACGATATCGTGTCCACTATACTCCCAGTCAGGTTGAGAAAACCCCGGAAAATCACCTTGCTTAGGTCCATCCGATGCACCCTCACCTCCACCACCATCGCTGCTACTACCACCCCCTTCTCCTGATTCGCCTCCACCTTCTCCACTACCGGAGTTCGCCGTCTCCCGACTAGTCGGCGGAGGCGGCGGCCCCGGTTTGCGACGCTTCCGAGGCTGGAGAGGTACACTCTGAATAAGACATCATGGCAGCAGGTGAACAATCCACGAAAATTCCCCCTACCCGATGAAGTGACCAGCTCCGCTTCTCCGCTAGATTCTCCATGGTTTTGGGCTGAAGCTTCAACTGCGAAAGACCAGCATCGACATAAGATACCCCCAGTAGCCCACCTCTTTGATAGCTTCTTGCGTCACCCACCAGGCCATGCAAGAGTTAGTGCCGCGCCGTTCGTATTTGGCAATCCGTTTGATCTGCGCTGCTGTGCCGCAACCAGCGCACTGGGGATGCCTGCACAAATACCGCCCTACCCCATACCAAACCCGACCAGCGCATCTTACTGTTCTTCGAAGCCCTGCTTCAACTTCCCCAATGCCATCGAACTAGCATGCACGAATTTGGCAAGCTTCCGTCTCAGCTTAATGTCGCTCCACACCTAACACTCATCAGCAACTTCCAGGAGGCAGTCCCTCACACAGTACCACCTTCTTCCGCTGCTGTTGGGACTTCGCTCCGCCGTTCCTGCCAAAGTAATATGAAAGCAGACACGAAAATGAGTGGACCCACGCGTCCGAGTCGCTCGGCTGTCCGGCGTCGCTGCCAGAGGGAGACTTCATTGGACCCTCTCCCGAAACACCACCTTGCTGGGGACCTCGCGAGCCAGCAGTTGTTGACTGCGCGGTCGGTTTCGGGTCGTCTTCACCCGGGGCATCGATCAGATCTGCGGGTCATTTTTAAAGGGCCGAGACAGCTAGCCAAACTCGCTCACTTTGATCTAAAATGTCGATGGTAAAGTCGTTGATGACAGTCTCCCGCAGTGACGAGAGAAGCGCAGAGGCACCGCTTGAAGGAGGCCACTCCGCAGCGTCTATCTCAGCCAGAGATATGCAGGCCGTAGCCAAGACACCCGCCGACCGACGCTGAGGGAACAATAATACAATCAAGAGGTAGAGAATTATGAGCCCCGTGACAAGCCGAGTAAGGAGGGTCCGGAGGCTGATGCAACGCGATGAGCAGCGACCGCCACTACGGGAAGTCTTCTCCATATTTATACTGGTCGAAGCGTATGTTAACCCTGCTTAGTATCAGCCTCAGCAACAGCCCTAGTTATCCCTCTTTACTTTCTTGCTCTTCTTCTTGATCAGCTCCCTCTCCGCCGCTGCACACTCCTCGTCCTCCGACATTTCATCAGCACTCAGTTTCCCATCAGAGACCACACAGGACTGACCAAAGCATCCCCACCGCCGCCACGACTAAGCCGCTGCTCACATCAGCATCACTCGCTGTCTCATCGTCTTCACTCTCGTCATCATCATCACCCAGATCCTCCCCCTCTGCCTGCTCAGCCCACTCGGCATCGCTGCAGTAGACTACCTCTCATTCGACATCCCAATCAGAGTCGACTGACCTGTCAATCTCGTAGTCGAGAGCAGGGTCCTTCCCCAATGGGTTTCGCCCCGACACTGCCTTGGACTCGCAGGTGATGATCTGAACCCGATGCATCCGTGCCAGTCACGACAAAGTCGAGCTTTCAGTTCTTCACTATAGGGGCATGACAATTATATTTCCAACCAAATTCCTCAGGTGAAAAAACATAGGCGGCCCTTCAGAGTCACACCAGCCGCGATGAGAAGACCACCGTCCATCCTTGAGCACGCAGCGATAAGAGGAACATCCATAGATCTTGCAGCTGGCAGAAGAGGGCCCCACGCTTCACCGTAACTCCGCCATAGATTCCCCTGCTGCTCACCAGTTGCACCGGCGGGCGATCTCGCTCGTCAAGGTCCACAAAGACACAGCGAGGCTTACGCCGTCCGCTATACCGTTGCCTGGAGTCTGCCGGCTTGGCTGCTTCTGAAAGTACGGAAGCTACAGGTAGAGACCAACCACGAGTGATCGATAGTAGCCAATAATAGCCGCTACACAGTGAGAGTCGAGTACTCCGCTGGTGCCATTGTATGAGGCTTTCCAGTTCGAAGCATCAGCGTCCAACCACACCTCACCGAAGGCATACAAGGCCGTAGTTACACCCTTGGTATCCAGCTCCGACGGGGCGACCAAGTCCCGGCGGTCTTCGGAGGCTGTGCTGCTCTGTGATCCATCAGGAGTGTCCCCGCCCTTTTTGCTTGACACAAACCGACGAGCATCTACCACAGGGAAACCCTCCCCCACCGATGCAGTCATCGGGGAATTCTGGAATATTCCAACAACTATCCGCCTACCCTCGTGACTTACCCCACTCCTTCAGCTGTGCATGGTTGAATTTCCTTCTCGCCTTCCGCCAGTAGTCCCGCCACCCCTCCCAGCTCGGCTCAGCGGATCCTACAACTTCCTCTGAGAGTGAGAGCAAAGATAGTGAGGGACATATCCATATCGTCAGCTAGATCGACAGTTCCCACAGCGCACATGCCATTTCCGCCCTACCCTTCTCCGGTGGGTTCGATGCCTTCCCAGGGGATGCTGCCCCGTTCTGTCCATTGGCCGTGATCAAGTAGGAAGATATCTACCATCCAGCTTCGACCATTGGGCATATGACGCATAGTCCTTACGAAACTCTGCCGTCGACCTGCCGAGGCTGCTGAGGAGTTCCTGCCCGGTCCCTGAGGGCACACATGGACCAACTCGCACCATTGACTCCCGTAACAGTCACACAACAACAGTTGTTAGAGAATCCAACACTCCTCTAGAGACTGTCCCGCTCACCTTAGCAGAGCTTGCTCTTTCCTTCTGCTTTCGCGCTTTCTCCTCCTGAGGACCAAGCCCACTACTACTTGCCTTAAAGCCCAACCCCACCCCATACTTCTCTCCGAAGTCTCTCCTCTTCCTTCGCCTTCTCCTTAGCGGCTTGCCGAGCTAACTTCTCTTCCTCCCTGGCCTTCTCTCTGGCCAACCGTTCCTGCTCCTTCTGTCTCTCTCGCTCCTACCACCACGAAAGCCTCTCCGCCAACAGCCACCTATGCCACAGTACTTGCTGCTTCTGTTGCCGCGCCTCCTCCTGCATACGTCGTTTCATGTCCGCGGCTTGTAACTGGCAATCCACCGCTCCAATAATACCGAGCAGCACACCTCAGGTCACCTTCATTTCCTCTTTCTCTTTTAATCTCTTCAGCTTCTCCTCCTGAATGCACGATGGTATCGAGTCAATACGCGTCGAACGCCGAAACATCGGACCTCCCTTATCCGCTCCTTCTGTGCCAGCTCCTCTTCCTTCTTCTTCTGCTCGGCCTACCAACAGCGCCCACATGTTCACAACCCATCCCGACGGAGGGCCAAGCCACTACCCATTTGTGCCAGCTAGACCACAAGTCCTTCAGCACCACTTTTATCCCGCGTTGAAGCCTCGGCTGTTGTTCATTCATCAGTCCGTCGAATTCCTTCTCAGGTAACCGGCCGAGCTGCTGCAACGTGAACACCTGATTAACATCGTCGAGCCTCAAGCTTTCCCGTGAGCCCTTTCAATGGCGCCCCTCAGAAAGAAGATATACCCGTCGCTACACGTTCCTCCACGAACATCGCTACGGCTCTGCTGATATCATCGGGCGCGAGTGGAGACCCGTCCAACTCTTCCTGGAAGTTCGGATCTAATGTCGTCCGAATCTGCGTGCCCATGGCGCAGGGAGAGGGCAGCGTAGGCAAGATGAATAGCGCAGACAAACTGAGGCTTCACGAGCTGTAGCCCATCCAGCTGATGCACCCAGTTAGCCGGATCCGGCCTGCTTACATCGACGGTCGACTCATCGCGGACTATGCGACTCCTTATGAGTAGCGTCGACCGTCGACCGCATACCCGACCTTTCATGATAAACTTTATTGAAAAACGCAACCTTCGTCAGCGTACTGGAGAATGAGGGAGACGCTCCCTAAACAGCGACAATTTCGAAATACTGAGCCTGTGGCGCAGAGAGTGTTGAAGCATATCACATACAAAAGTACCAGAGAAGGCAGGCCAGGGCGGCCCCAATGGGCATGCAGACTCGCTGCCATTTCTCTATTTCTTTCCATTCGTCATCGTTGCCCGACTGATCCCTACCTCAGTACGGGATGGTGCTGCCGACGCGCGAGACACACGCAACGTGTGTGTAGTAAACTGACAGAAAACGATGACTGCATGTCAATCGCTCCGAGAGCTCTGCCCCCGCACTACATCTGGATTATGTGTATAAAACAAAGTCTGATTCGCGGCGTCTAGCTCCCAGCTCCCATCAGAAACCTGACGTGTCACACTCAAGCTCACCGATAAGGAGGGGACTGACCTTGACGTCTATTCCGTTCGGATAGTGGATGCACAGAGGTACAAAAATCTCCGACACATTAGTCGCTGAAAACGTAGAGTCGGTCGATATTAGTTGATCTCAATTTCCTACTGCACTTCGGATCCATCTCGAATCGCAAAATGAAGGACTTGTCGTTGCTCAAGCCGTTGAAGTGTACTTCTACTGGTTTACCCGCCAACCTGAAAGAATGACAGAAGAGCTGATCCGTGCATGAAAAACACGGCGTGCGAACGAGGTGAAACAAACACGCAGTGAAATGAAGAGCAGTCGCCGTAATACTTGAAAGGGTACGGCCTGACCGAGGATGGCATTCGGAGGTGAGGGCCACCGTTGCTGTCAGGTCGGGGATTAGGCTCGCTGGTAAAGATCGAAAGATCTTCCTTGTTCCAGCCATCCTGAAGGATAACAGAATCCAGCCGCTCAAACTGCATACCGAAAAAGAGGGCGCGCCCGGATTTGAACCGAGGACCTGCTGATCTGCAGTCAGCCGCTCTACCACTGAGCTACACACCCACACAAGAACAATTTCAGGCCCTGCGTCACGGAGACGCGACGTCATTGTCCACCATTATACTCACCTTTTCCTTCTCATTGTTATCAGGTGCATAGTTCCAAATAGTCACCGCTGGTACGAGGCTATTTTCAATAGCGCACATGCTGTCATTGAGAGCCATGTCAGTGATAGCTGCATAGCAACAGTAGACCATCCACAAACTCTCAGCTCCTACCGTATCCGCCACACCAGTGCACGCCCGACTCCCCGAGTAAAGTTGGACCAACCGCGTCACCGCTGCCGGCCACCCTCTTGAGAGACTCCTCATGAACGCCTTCTGCGACATCCGGGCCAATAGCAAGCTGTCAAAGTACCACTACCAGGATTTGAACCCGGGACCTCATGGCTCACGCTCATTCCCTCTTCCGAGACTCTCATGGCCGCCCATGTGCGGTAGACGCAAAATTGAAAAGTGAGCCCATCATACCTGAGCACCCGAGCGATCTGACGCGTCGTATGTCCAGAAATTGTTCTCACCAGTGCGGTGCCCACACCAGACGATTATCCGAAGGAGCGTCTTCCACGGACGCCACATGCAGCCTCGGTTTCTCCATATCGAGAGCAGGACCTATCGAGCATTCCGTCTCCACGACCAACCCTAGCGCTGAATGCGGCGAACCCTCACCCATGAAAATGATGGCGTCCGGAATCTTCGCCCTCACAGCCTCAGTCACGCCCTTCCAGAACGGCCGCATGTATCGAGCTAAAGACTTCAACGTTCACCAAGCCGGACCCTAGTCGTAGGATTGCCAATACCTTGAAAATCTTCCTCGGTCTTCAAGTCGAAATATCTCTTCTTCAATAGGCGCATCTTCCCATTGGCATCATAATCCCAGACGCCGTTATCATACCACGGATCCCTGTACCCCGGCAAGAACACTTTAGTGTGGTTCTCGTTCAGTGCCTGATGAAAACGAGGGGCCTCTCGAAACTCGTCGCTAATCGCAGCATCCGGTGACTGATGGAACCAACTAATTGGTTCCATCCACTATGTTACTACATAGTGTCCAAGGTATCCGTAAGCCTCTCCGTATTTAGCTACAGTTACAGAGTTACCATTAGCAAGCTGCATGCTTTCCCACGGGCTTGCTTGGTAGCCTAGCGGCTGAGAAGCATCGTACCTGCTCAGCGAAAAACTGAAACTCCGCAATGCTCATCTACGCACTGTCTACTTATCCAAGCCTAGGTCTCGACCGATCCATCCCATGTTGGGCTCATTCATGGTCTCAAAGCCCAACACATTGGGTTCATCCTTCAGTGCCTCCGCCAGGGCGCTAACAGCACCATAGTAATGACGACGGAGGTATGCACCAGCGTTCTCATCACCTGTAAAACATTATCTATACCAACCTATACCGTATCTTCCTCTCTCAGGGTGAGGATACTCACCAATCTTAGTCTTCGGAGCATAATCCTCCCCAGCGAAGAAGATAGCCCACATGGTAGCAGCTGGGTACATGAAGTTGTTTGTCGGCCAAACCATATGCGGATAAAACCTATCCCAAGGAAGGGAACATCAAACCCACTAACAAATCGATTCCTCCTAGGCGAAGCGACGGCGACCCAATACCCGTTCTACTACCTCTTTGGGTCCTCATCCTCATCATCAGCCAAGTTAGCCTGATGCAACATCGCCACGCCAGCCTCGGATAGCGCATCAGGGTTCAAGCCTAGCTTCTCTAGAGTCCATCGGGGGGCACCATCTCCACCAGTCCAGCGACACCACGCCTGCCAACAACATAAAAGGTTCTCATGTCTCGTGGGGACCTACGTCTTGGTGGGGGTCTATAACGACGCTGATGCCGTACCTACCTGGTATACGGTACCGTAGGCTCGTCGGTCGAAGTCCCTAAAATAAATCATAGTGTTAGAAAGAAAAGCGGCAAAGTAGCGGAACGGTTGCCAGCCGTCGCTTCATCACCATAAGGGATCTTAGACATCCCTCCAACGTTGATTCCTCTCAAGTGGACCCTGCGGCCCTTGGAGTCCCGGAACTGCGTTCCCTGTATAATAACATCCCTTTCGACTTGCCGGGGCGCTCCGAACCTAAAGGAAACGTTCCAGTCACCCCGGCAGCGCTTCCTCCGCGCACTTCTTATAGTCGGTCGGCTCCAAAATATTCGGACAATCATGCTTCGGCTTGAGCATGAATCGAGGGTTCCGAACAACCGCCCTGACAGTGTAGAAGAGCCAGGGTCTCCCCAGCGCGTCACAGCCGCTGCAGTATTACATCTCGAACAAAACTATGCATCCAAGTGAGCCAATACTGCCGACGAATAGCCATGAAAAAATTCCGGTGCCTCGAAGCAACTGAGCAGGAAAAAGTCCGGCCTGCTGCTTTGAGACAGCAACAGCTGCCGCAGACGAGAGATGCGACTTAGAATGGGTAGTAGACGCCATTGTAGATCCATCC
>JABANP010000455.1:0-42634 GCA_013115135.1 Perkinsus olseni
CACGGCAGCATCGCCTCTCCTGCGGAACTCGTCACACATACCATCGTACGAACCGTAGGTGTATTTCAGACTGCCTTGAACCATCAGGCATGCATCTATCATTTTTGGTTTCGCTTCTCCGTTCCTAACCTGGGGCTGACCAAAATGGGTGTTCGCCCCTGTGGAGACGGAAGGAGAACTCTTTCCCGGATATGTGACCGGCGGTAAAGTGACACTTCCCGCCGAAATCCAAAGGATCGAGGTCTGCCGAAAGCACCCATGGGAAGCCCTGAAAGTCGCGGAGGGCAGCCTCATCACAGCAAGAGCACGGGTCATCATCAACTTACGTCATCTTCCATGGTACTCGAAGACGCCTTGGCCAGCGAAATCAACGCAATAGTGGCAACGATGGACTTGGTCATAGGACGATGAATTTCATCAGATGAACTACTTCAAGTATGATGATGACTCAATACTGCCAATCCTCACAATGTGAGCGGCGGAAAATCCCATCGATCGATCTGATTGGGAAAGGTAATCCGCGCCTCGAACGGGGGCGGGCCACACGAATGCTGTAACGCAGCGACAACCCTCGTTGCAGTATCATCGCAGCCACAAGTGGTATAGTGCCTCCTCGAGCTCCTTAGAGCCGATAGGAGGTCAATGAATCCTCACCAAATCTGAGGAGAGTTCAGGCATCCAACCTCTGTGGCATATCTCGTTTATCTGGCAGAGACCGAACACGCTGAACAGCATGGTGTCGCGCACAGGAGTTGCGTGAAATTTGGTATCGATAATCAGTAGAGACCATATTAGACTGTCCAAACCTTCGCTCATTTGTAGCGCATTCCGAAACAACAACGGCAGCAACGAAGACCGACGGCAGAGGCTCTGCCGCGAAGCAACAATCCCGCAAGTGCTGCATGTCCATAACCGATCATCTACACCTTCGCCAAGTTGAAGAGCCGCACTCCTGAGAATAATAAAAGAAAATATAAGTTAATATTATGACTATCATCACTAGCATGATGATGATGATGATCTCCACCACCACGGCGACTCAGCCAATACTAACCAAGCCCTACAACGAAGCCCTCCACTCGTATTACTTCCTCCACCTGCTGTGCCCTCTTCTTTCGGTGTACTGCGGGCAACTGCAACAATGAGAAGAACGGTGATGATGATGAATCGACTGCAATGGTTGGCGCCTGTGTCGCTGTCGTTCTCTGTCTATGTAGTAGTGGAGGTCATTAGACCTCCGTTTAATAAAAAGAGCTTCCGGGCTGCCATTATTACAACGACATAATCAACAGACAAATCACAGGCATGCGCGTGCTGGAGGATGGATACTGGTTTCTTCGCAAAAGCAGAGATCGCGGGTCCGATTCCCGCGCCCGACACTGAGCCTTCGGTGCGAAAGGGCAAGAGCTCGCTGGCGTTTATGACTCGGACCGTATACAGTATGGTCGGAAACAATCTCGCAACAAAAAAGAAGGACGGAAAAATATCATTGGTGAGAGTCGAACCTGGGCGGTTGCGATGGAAGACTCGAATCTTAACCTACTGGACTACGTCTCATAGGAGGTTGCGCAATCAGTTATCCTCCCTGGTAAGTGGGCGAGTGAAGAATTTAAGGCCCGCTATATTTTTAGTGTGATCAGAATAGCAGGACGCGGTCGTTCATGCCTTGCTTGCTGCCAAACACCGTCGAGTTGTGCAGAAATTTGTGCTCACGCACGGACGGACGTACGGACGCACGCCGCACACGAGTGACCGTGAAGTTCACGGCGTGAACTGTATGTAATATAAGCTCCGCTCGCTTCGCTCGCTCCGCAAATTTTCGAAAAAAATGACACTTGAGCGTCATACTCCTCAAGATGAGCAAGCCTTCGAAGGCCCAGTCGCTAGGCGGTCCTTGACGCGATCACAATAGCAGCCAACTCTACGCTACAGCAAAGGGGAGCACTGAAGCCCAGCTGAAGCCCAGCTGAAGCCCAGCTGAAGGTTAGCTTGGTGACCAAGCCTTGGTCTGCGTCGCAGACTCTGCGATCACGTGCGAATGTTGATGAGAATGAGTATCTTCGATGCCACCGCGCAGACCGCTGTCGGCTTAATGTCCTGCAGAGCCCCTGCACGTACTCGGCGCACATCAAGCTCGAAGGATGCACTTAGATTCAGCCAACGCAAAACCACAAGTTGTGGTCCACAACTGCGTGCTCGCTTCAATGGTAATATAAATTCATTATGCATAACATCATGTTGATCACCATTCAATGTAACCGGCAGGGCCCGGCGAATCTCCAATGTTGATGCATGAAATCTCCCAATCAAGATTGAATGCTGTACAGATGGCATCTATACAGCATTCAATCTTGGTCTGTCAGACGCACACACCAACGTATCATGAACTGACGTGCCGCTATATAACGTGCCAGAACCCGAGTCTGCTAATTGACTGCCACTCAAGTTGAGAGCCTCAAATCCATCTGGAACCAGCTGAAATGCTTCTTGTTGACGACTAGACTCATGGCGCGAGACAAGATAGAGAAACCTTAGTTAAACAAAAAAAGATCCCCTCGGTAGTCTGACAGTTCAAAAGGCATTCACCCAACATTGTAGTTGAGCACCATCGAGCTAGGTTGAGGATCTTTGAGCGTAGAATACTCAAGCTTAGAATCATAAAATTGCGACTCACCCAAGATAACGCTAACAAATATTTTCGACCGGTTATTTTCTTCTGTAAGGTCACTAAGGACATCAAGCTGATTACAGCCGTTCCCCAGGACCATCGCAGCGACATCAAAGCGGCTCTGGACGCCAGCGTGGCTACCAATGCATCGTTTAAGCCGCCGACTCTCTCGTGGCTCCACAGAGTGTGATGCTCTGATGAGATCGCAACTAGGCAGCAGCTGCCTGGCAGATCAACTTAGGCAGGACAAACCTGGCCGCCAGCATGTTGCGTAGGCTCCCAACAGAACAGCTGCATGACGAGAACGCATATAGATCACAGGTATACTTCGATGCTGTAGAGCCACTAATCCCATTCTTCATTCTTCAAGTAAGGTACTTACTTTTCTTAATAGACGCCTGAGGCGTCCATCTTAGCACAAAGATAGACTCACTACTTCCAATTGATGATACCGTCGTAGCAATCGGCCACCCGTGGCTTTATTAATGGTGACACTCCTGCCCATTTATATCCAAACACTGCGAAACCGTAGACTCAGGTCCGGAGTTCGCCTCAGCAACTCAAGACATGCGACGGAAGGCGCAAAGCAATCTCGGAACACAAGTCTTTACTTCATAATGCGGTGATATCTTGACTTCAGCGCAGATAAAGTCCTCCCTTTCAAGGCCCTGATGAAGGAAAAACTCCACCCTTGGTTAACGCCATTTCGCGAATAAGTTAGTCTGTTAAGCGGATTAACAGGTGCATCTTCAACGGCTCCACAATGGCTGGCACGGTCCGTGGCATTCCGAGAGCTGCCACTAGGCCTGCGCTTGCGCTTGCAAAATGCCGATGAAGGTGAGTTTTTCGGGTTCTCACTGATGCCATCTTCAGCGCCATTGTTATTTACAGCGGTTTTCGCGCAGTAACTGCTGAGTTGGTCGAGTGTTTCGGGATTTCGAATTTGCGAGATCTCCTGGAGATCTGCTTGTGATCTGGACCAGACCACAAGCGTTCTAATGGTTGGCTATTCGCTTCCATAGCTGTTGCGGATCGGGCTGGTCAATGGCATACGATCGCACGCACGCACTCTACGCACTAAGTGACCATGAAGTGAGGGAATACGCTCGGCTCGTTTCCCGCGCTCCGCAACTAATGTTCCAAGAGACCTACCTGTAGTCTCCATCGCATATGTGGGCATGTATAATACCAAAGTGCGTCCCATGTTCCTTGACTGCTTTGGTTTGCTCTATCTGAAACAGAAACATCGAAACTGTCCACTAGGAAATTCCAAGTCGGAATGTGCCACCCACGTTGAAACCACCAACAACACACGCGTTACGACTCGCAACGCGCGCGTCGTTGGTGCGTTCTTGACTTTGCCGAAGCTGCAGAGGATGGCAACTCGCTAAAAGCGAGTCGCTATTGGCTAGCTTAGAACGCAAAATGCTGGATCATGATGATTCATTGGATCAGTGCGTGTTCAATTTCCCCTTCCTTCTTTTTCTATACGGTCTGTACGATTCCTATCGTCTATCAACTGTTTCTTCGCCACTTAGCACTTACCTCAACCTGCGTTTTCTGAGGTCTTTGAACCAAGCCTTTCAAGTTTTCTACTAATGCGAGGTTTTCACAGCAAAATTAATGATTGGGAACTCTAAATGAGAGCTAGCTAGGTACCGAGAACTCGCACGACGCCCTCTACTCACGGTCCACGACCCATCGTCTTTGCTCACTGTCGTCGAACTCTCTGCGGCCCCGTCACTAGTGCTGGCCGGAGGGATGGTGGATAAGGACCTGAAGAGACGCAGACGCTCGAAGCGCTAATCGGTTCCTCCCCAGTTCCCTAGCGCTCAAGCCTTCACAAGTCCTGCGAGCATTGTATGTCCGCGTCAGCTCGCAGCACCAATTTCTATAGTATGGACTCTATACCGATGATGCGCAGGGTAGTAGTACCACCGTGGTAAAGCATAAGGAACGTACTTTAAATAATTTTCCGCATTAAGCGACTGTGACTGAGAGCCTCAGTGACTGAGGCTCAGTCTGAGGGCCTTCGGGGTAGGAGATCCTGAATCAGGATTCCTGATGACGGGAATTTCGCCCCGAAATCTGTGGAGGTCACCTGTTTCTAGCGAACGATTTTGAAGGATCGAAGAAGCGAAGTTCTTAGCGCTGCGCTTGAGCGCTACGTCTGTTGATCGCTCGCGGCCGACATAATTGTCGGCAATGGCGCCAGTGGAGCCACGTTGGGGCTAGTATCAGCACAAATTTATGCTCTACGAAACGTTTGTCTCACCATTATTGGGAGTCGGAAAGGACAATAGAGCCTCTATTCTAGAGGGTCCCGGACAAATGAAAGCTCGTATAATACCGCATTATATGTACGAGTCTATTACGAGGCTCGTAGGTTTTAGGTCACGAAGTTTCGCGAGTGACTTGGGTTCAGAGTGCGACCTGTTTGTCGCAGGTTGTCGAGCATCTACCCGACAGTGTACCGCTGTCTCTTAGAGCCTCTCCAGTGGAGAACCAAGAAGAGCAAGATTGCAGCCGACCAAAGCAACCAGAATCAAAGCTAATGAGTCGTCTAGCGCAAGTGTCAGCAGAGTGAGAGTTGCGAACGTCCGGCGCGACTATATTTCTAACTTTCCTTCACTTCCTATTTACTTCAATTCGAGGAAGAGTCAGACTTTCTTTCCGTGGCCGACGACCACTATGCCCTAGTGCGACTCTGCATAATGACGAGCATATTCCAAGAGGCTCTTCCGTATAGTGTCACACTATGCGGAAGAATCTTATGGCAATACGGGCTGCTACTTTTCGACGCGTTCCCCACCCGTTACCCTTGAGCGAAGGCCCAGTGAGCGAGACCTGCCGCAGTTAACACCTTCGGTTCCAACTCAGGGAACGCTTCCGAGGCCTCGCTTAGGAAGTCTTGTAAGAAGTCACGGAAGTCCTCCATGTTGGAACCTGATAAGGCTGTCAACCCTCCCCATCGAGCTGGAGGAGTTTTCCGCAAAACTATCAAATCAGCCCGAGATATGATACACGAATATCGTCGTGTATCAATACGACGCAAAGCCGGTAATCTCAGCCCCCGAGACTCGACAGACGGAACCTACCTTGTCCAGAAGCTGCCATGATACAGGTTAGCAAACAATTAAACCCTGCGACCGAGTGATTGGTCCACTTGCACGAATTGCGGAATTCCAGAATGTTCCCAGACTGGGAATCCCAGTGATCACTACGTGAGTTAAACACTCGACAAGACCGAAGACAGATAAATCGACCATTGACGAGACAAGTACGCGATTCGGCAAGGATTGTTCATTAACAGGAAAGGTGACAATGGGATCAACTTCCAAATCACTTACCGAGTGGACGCTCTCCTTGAAAGTTTCAAGGAGTTTCAAGTTGAAACTCCTGCTAACTTATCAGGTGATTCACCGACGACCATCAGGACCTTCATCACGTGCCGGTCTACAAACAGCATGATCCATGGCAGCAGTGGCGTGTCACAGACCTTGGAAGCAGTATGAGCTTCCAAGGCAAGGGCCGCCAATAGCACTGCCGTCGTTCAGTTCTGCCCCCCCCCCTACCAGTAGCCCGCCGCCGTCGAGGCATCTTTCAGCAAAAGCGAGCGCAGCGACTGCCATTCCGTAGGCTAGGACAACTCCCGACTCGGGAGTCCCGAGGGCAAGTCAGGCAAGGTAAAGATGTTACGAGCAAGCTCACTGGCCGTTTCTCGGCCCTGATGATGATAAAGCCGTATTGCCCTGAGAGCCCTGGGAAAGCGGGATGTTCACGACTCGTACACCGAAAACTCGTACATTTTCGACTCATGTCTCGAAAACTCGTACATCTTCGACTCGTACACCAAATACCCGTACAATGAGGACTCGTGCACGGAAAACTCATACACAGAAAACTCGTACATGTAAAACTCGTACGCAAAATACTCGTACACATAATACCCGTACACAAAACACTCGTACACATAATGCTCGTACACCGTCATTTCATACACACACCCACTTTCAACTCGTACACCGTCATTTCGTACACCCTGCGAAAATTTTTAGGCAAGTCGCGGAGCCGCTCCGCGCGCACTGCCGCCTCTACTTGACTATTTACCTCCTCCCTGTCGTGCCGAGCCTGTACATAGGATCGAACCCGCAACCTTTGGATTGGTAACCCGTTACCTTAACCTCCATACCACTCACACTATTGGATATTTACTAACAGAGTGGCGCAAACAATTCGCTCTCTATAGACAATTTTACTTCCTTCGCTCCGCCATTGCTCTCAGCGCGCGGCCCAAAAATGCGACTCAAGCAGCATAGTGTACGAAACGTGCTCGTGTACGAGCTAACGATGTACGAGTTTTATGCGTATGGGTTTTACGTGTATGAGTTTTATGTGTACGAGTATTATGTGTACGAGTTTTAAGTGTACGAAACGACGGTGTACGGATCCAAGGGGTGAACGAGCATTCAGTATACGAGTCGTGTACGAAATGAAAGTGTACGAGTTTTCGGTGTACGAGTCGTGATACACCCGGGAAAGCAGTTCTTCCACCAGGAGATACGGCGGCGGCAGCGGATGGGACCCGAAAGTATCGGGCTGCTCCAGAGGACCGCGACGGCCCCGCTGACCCTCGTTGTCCGGCCGACATCCACACGCATAAGATACGCAGTGAAATCTGTTTGTGTGGCAGTAGGGCAGCATCGCGTCACCGCCCGGACAACACGACCGCACCTGAGGACGCCGTGGAGCACGATTAATACTTCTACTACTGGGAACCTCAGGCATCGATCCACTATCATTGCTATCACTGTCGGTCTCCGACCGACCCACATGGACACGGACGACTCTGCACTCTATTTTCGGACAGCGGTCGCCTTACTCCCGATACTCTGGAAACCAGAACCTTCCATCGTTACCGCAACTACAACGTCACCGAATCCTACCACCAACACCAAATAATAGTCATCTGAATCAGACAAAATAGCAACAACGATGATGATAATGATCTATCGAATGTAATGGCCCGAATCGGGCCGCCCGATGCCAAAGTCTCTGTCCCTGTCGTCTCTATCATAATGAGAGGAAAAATCCTCGTGGATAATGTTATTGCCGCAACCACAGGACACAGAACAGCCACAGAATGTTATTGTCACTGAACATCTCGTGCGCATGCTGGATGTGACCCTTCTCTCCCTGCTATCCATGCGCATTAGAACGCAACAGTAGAGGTCGCAGGTTCGATTCTCACGGCCGACACTTCCAGAAAACCCTGCCAGCTGAGCTTCACACTACTCGAGATGGTGTAAAAGCCCTCCCCCAGACGGTCCTTGTCGAGGACTCCTTGAAGTGATCACAATAGCAGCCGACTCGACGCTACAGCAAAGGGGGACTTGGTCTGAGATCACGTGCGAATGATAATGACTATCCTCGATGCCACTGCGGTGGAGACCACTGCTAGTTTCGGAAACCTCACGGCCCCTCCGCGTCATCGTCGATCGAGGGATGCACTTAGATTCAACCAACACAAAACCACAACTGCGTGCTCGCTTCAATGGTAATATGAATTCATTACGCATAACATCATGTTGATCAGTGATCACCATTCAATGTAACCGGCAGGGCCCTGCGCATCTTCGAAGTTGAGGTCTCCTGGATGTGGCCTCGAAGGGCTGCCCGAATCATCCAACCTACGGCTGTCCGCCCCCGACAGATGTATGGACTCCAACGAGGTCTCAGCAGCAGAGCCTCTGCGGTGTAACGCCGGCTGTGGTATCTCTACAGAATTGAGGACACCCTCGACCTCGACAGCTTCCACCCTCCTGCTGCTAGTCCTCTCGGCAACCACTTGGTGGATCGGTAGGCCCTCGGACTCTTCCTCCGATCCTGGTGAGGTGACCGGCATGACCTCGATCACACTCTCACTACAGCTGGCACCACCCTCTACTCCCTCTTGCTCCCCTTCACTCTCCGCACCAATCTCCTCACCACCCTGGGGGGCAGCAGTCCCTTCTCCCTCCTGCTCTCCTTCACTTCCCGTGCCGCTCTGTCCATCCTCCCGAGGCGGAGGAACAGCAGTCTCTTCTCCCTCCTGGTCGCCTCTTCTGCCTGCGATGAGTGCTGCCAGGCTTGCAGTGAAGAGCTCATCGACAACAGCCACCCTCGGGCTAGTAGTGGCATACCGAGGCGGCAGTCCAGCTCCGCTTCCCCTCACAACTCCCTCCAACGCCCCCTGTACGAGGGACCCAGCCCTCTGCCGAGTAGGAAGGGACTCCACCAAAGACCGGAGCTCAGCCGTAGGACGAAGTGCCGTCACCGCGGATTGAACCCTCGTGGATGTTACAGACTCCCCTGCCTCAGCGTTCTCTACCGAACCCTCCGGAGAGGCTCGTAGTCCGATGCTGCCCTCCTCAGAATTCCTCTGCAAAGACTCCTCCTCCCCACCCGCCTCCAATGGGGTCTCCACCAAGAACGAAGCGCCCGGCGGCCCTTCAGGCACCCCCCGGGGTATCGGGGTCTCCTCTACACGCTCTTCAAACTCTGCCATCGACGACAACGACTCTTCTGCCTCCTTCCTCTCGTTCCGAGCAACCAGTTCCACAGCCCGCAGCAGCTCCCCTTCGGTCACGGCCTTCGAGGCCTTCTCCTCTGCAATGCTGTCCTCGGGAGTAGTGCCCAACGCTGGTGATGGCTGTTGGCACGCAGCCTCCACCGTCAGCTTAGGAGTCGGGTTCTCCAACAGCATCTTGCCAAGGACCGAGTCAGTGACCACAGACTTGAACATGTCCTGCATCTCGGCGATGATGTTCTCCCTCCTCTCAGTGCTCATCCGGCGGGCCACCTCCTCATCCTCACGCTGCCGCCGTAGCTCAGCAATCTCGTTCTCGATTGGCCCCTCCCCACTCAACGCCACCTCCTCAGCGATCCTGCTATCCCCCCTCTGCAAACTCGCATCGTCGTTGTCATCTTCCAAGTCACCAGCGTAGGTGGTGTGGACCTCCTCCCTCCGCCCTACCGGTGCCAGGCTGACCGCACGAGAGACGGCTCGCTGGAGGTTGGAGGCGATCCACTCCTCGTGCCGCTCAGTGGCCGTCTTCTGCCTGACAGGCGCCCCACGGAGGACAGATCGCGCACAGCAAAGGATACTTGTCATCCAACATCCCTAGCCTTCGGTCGATCTCCTCCCCCAACTCGCCCAGGTTCAGCTGCATCTTCTGCGAGATCATCTAAAGGGCAATGGAATCACCCGATGACGACCCAGATCGGGCGAACGAGCACAGTAAGTGAAGCAAACTTCTCTCGTCTATACGCTCAACACACCATCTACCAACACGCACCCTCGCAGGAGCATGCGATGATTTAGCATAAGCCAACAGAAGACTCAGTCTTGATTGAAGACGCTTGAAGACTGACCTCCTTGATGCATGCCTCGAGGTCCTGTCGAAGGGTAGCTGCCTGCCGACGCGATTCGGTGGTGAGACGATCAACCAGCGGCTCAGATGCCGATAATATCATTGGGGGTGCCTCGGCCGTCGTCTGTGGCAGTCACCACCATGGAGGAGCAGGAGAAGTAGCAGACCCCACCTGCGCCCCTGCCGGTGGCTCTTCGCATTTCAACGCCATCAACTGGTCGACCTTGGCATTGAGGTCGGTGTAGCACTGCAGCAACAGCTCCTCTCCTACACCATTCTGCTGTTGGACACTGGCAAGGCGACGAGGGTCCATCGGCAGTTCTGACGCCTCTGCCTTACATCACAGCGTTCTCCTTCTCAGCCTCAGCTTCCTCGTTAGTTGGAAGGGCCGCTGCTGCAGCGTGGCGCCTCTTGACGTGTTCCGTGAGGTAATGGGCGTCCTCGAACCTCTTCCCACAGTCACCGCAAGGGACCCCTCTCGGACGGTAGGCAGCCGCTGCGCCCCCCTCGCCCGCCACAGCGAGAAGTCTGCTCTTCAACCTCTTCTTGGTAGTAGTCAGCTCGGCCACCCTCCCCATGAGTTGCTCCGTGATCTGGTAGCTCTGACTGTACATCGAGAGGGTGAACTCGAGGCCGAGTTGGAGGAGGTGGATGAGTGTGAGTATCTGCTCATCTGCCACGGTTTGGAGGTCCTCTGGTGATACCTGATGGGATGTATTCTAAACCACGCTGGGGAAAGATGGCTCTCACGTTGGCGAATGCAACCTCTTCTAAGACCTCCTGCAGTCGGGCAACATCCCCCTTCGACACGATACTCTCAACTAGCTCTGGCCGACAGACCTGACAATATCATCGAACTCGATACGCATACACCGAGAGAGATGACGATGCCTATGGTTATGGCGTATTCTCATTATTATAAATACACCGATGTCTGTGAATGTGGATGATACCCACGAGTACTCCACATTTTGATCATTGGCGCACGACGGTCGACATTAACAACATGCATATGGGTACAGGAATGGACACCATGGCACACAGACTAGATAACGAGCAGCCACTGAGCAGCTCATCAACAACATCCTCTCCACCGTATTATGTAGATGACGACGATGCACCTGCCGCCACTTCAGCTTTTTGTTCTTCTCCTTGAAGGTGAATTTGAACTCCTCGGCAGATGAGCCGTCCACGCCTCCCCCTCCGCCTAGGGATGGTGGAGTGGCTAGAAGCGACAATGCGCTCATGCACGGAGGGGTGACGGTGAAATTGAGAACTGTGCGGATGATACCCCTCATCACCAGGATTCACGAAAAATATGGTATAGAACTGCGTTGAACGCAACAATGATAGGATTGTTGGCAGAAAAATTGACTATGTAACCTTCATGGAGCTAGTCCAGCGAGACCACCCCAGTAAGGGCCTCCAGAGCACCCTGTGGGTGCTCAGGAGGCTCCTCCTCTTCTGTATCGCATTCGAAGATGGTGTCCGGCTGAAGCTTATCAACGGCAATGTCAATCTGAGGAGCATGATCTCCTTCTGATGTATGTTATCCAGGGCGGAGGCGATGGCGAGCGACTTGACAGTACCGCCCTTCCCTCGCCATGAGGGAAGGGCCGAGGGGATGCTCTTGGCACAACAAAAGCCGGCCAATACCAATGAAATTATTGAATTCCGATTCGGTCGCTACTAAAATTTAAAGGACCAGCTTAACCCGATCTGCAGAGGGTGGTCGACGCTGATTTGGTAGGGTCCGGCCGACTATACAGCACTAGGCGGGATTCGACGATTATTGAAGTTACTTGTATGAAGCGTCGGAAAATTTCGATCGTTTACCTTCAACACTTTCCCATCGAATTCACACTTCTGGACGCCTCCCATAAAGCGTGTGGGGTACCAGAGGATCAGGGTACGATACTTCCGATGACCCGAGAAGGGAGGGTTGTGGCGGATGCGCACGCACTCATCAGAGGCCTCAACTTCGATATGAGACGCAGTGAGGACTCTCGTTAGTGTCACCTGAAAGGTGCCCACACCGAACAATAGGCTTCAACTTTGTAAATCTTGCCGAGGCAATATGAGACCGATCACTGAAGATACCAACGCTGAAGCGTCAAGCGATTAACAGATCTCCCCAGGTATGCCGACCGCCGCTCACCCTGATCTCACAGATGAACCCTCGGAGGGGCTGCAAAGGGCCGTCCACGGGTACTGTCATTAAGGAGCCTCCGAGACTCCCCGTAAAACTGCTGGCATCCGAGTCTGCTACACCTCCCTCCAGCACGGACAAGGGAAACCTACACCAAAAGCTTCTTTGATCATATCGCATGACGGCAGCGCTCCTCGGAGCGGCGGCGGCGGATGCTCACTCGTATGTATCCTTTTCATCATCCCCTCTCTTAAACAGCCTCCTTCTAAGATTCTCTCTGACAGACTTCCGGCCAGAGCGGTATATGGACAAGTCAAAACCGTCAAAATAAACCCTGAGCATCGAGTAGCTCCCCAAGGCCAGCAGGGGTACATTCAGACGTTCCGCATAGCTTCAACCCACCCGGTGTGTGTGTTGCGGTAGAAGATGGAGAATTGTGGCATGGGTAGCTGTTCGTCGAACTCCACCTTCGACCTTGGATACTCATCATGTGGCGATGCCGCCGCTTCAGAACCCGCAGTAGGGACCTCTGCTATGGCCGATTCCCGCTTAACTCTTATCCGTTGCTGGGGCATGGTACTGCCTGAGACCGGGGAGTTTGATGATAATTGTGAGAAGTGTTTCCAAGCTTCAACGAGGGCTAGGTGTAACTCACCGTGAGTTACTCACGCCCACTCTCCTCTACAACAGATCAACACGGGTGTCAACGCTCGGACAACCGGCGCAGGAATGCAGGAGTCGACCTATCTTCCTTGATTACGCAACCTCCGCACACCTTTATATCTCATCCTAGGCGTGACGAAGTTGTCTAGGTCCAAAGAGTCCATACCATACTTACGCCCAACACCAGACAAGGCCAGCTGGCATATACTCCTGAACACACTAGCGCATGATGATCCGTCGAACGACAGCAGCCTACTTGTATTCTCCTACATCCGCGGCATCCATCGCTTTCGTCAGCACCTCTGGGTTGAACTTCAACCGTTGAAGACAACATCGATCCTAAAGTGTGACCGATCCTGTCGAGGACAGCTTGTCATCATCGTGAGCACAACCCACTTCAAACGACGGCAACCGGTAGTACCGGTCCGATACAATTCAAACCGATGCTACAACCGTTGTGGTACAACGTTCAATCAGTCGAGTTCTTCCCTACGCAGTGATTAGCTCGAGGCTGCGAGAAGTTCATCTCGGTATTTCAGTAAGAGCTCAGTGCTGCCGGAGATCGAGAGTATGCAGTAGAGCAGTAGCAAACAACCGATGATCTCCATGAAGCCTATGGCAGACTTACACGGCACAGCTGCCGCCCTTCCTGCCAGCATCATCACGTTCCTCCCCGATACTCATTGGGACCCTTATCCCCTGTTGCTGCTCGGTGTTATCGAGGAAGGACTAGACATGGGGTGCCTCCACGTACCTAGACAACTGATCAATCTCAACAGCTTCACCTTTTGGTAAAGTACTTGAAGAAGTCAGCCGTGCATGCAGCGACTGTCTGTGTTATGAGTGAGAGTATCAACCATCAATCTTAGATGGCCCCCAGAGCCTAACCAGCCGCCGCGGTGGCTCCTGATGGCCGTCTGATTGGACTCCATGTCAACGCCACACAAAGCCGCTAACTAAGAACGTCTGCGAGAACCTAACTAAGCCAGAGGCGGCGTTGAATTATTCAACGCCGCCTCTGGCTTAGTTAGGTTCTCATGAAAGTTGTGGCCGCCACAGCGAGGTTTGACCGGCCTACTTTCATTATACAACTCCCTGGCCACTCCGATCAATGGTCGAGGGTCGTCCATGTAGCGCACCGCCGCCCTCCTCACCTTTATACCTCATCCTGGGCGTCACGAAGTTGTCCACGTCCAGAGAGTCCATACCGTATTTACGGCCAACACCAGACAAGGCCAGTTGGCACATACTCCTCCTGAGCACACAGTGTGCTGCACACTACTGCATGATGATGGCCTCTCGATGGGCAGCAGCCTACTTGTATTCCCCTCCATCCGCGGTATTCATCGCTTTCGTGAGGACCCCAGGATTGAAGACAACATCGATCCTGAAGCGTGACCGACCCTGCTGAGGACAGCTCATCGCTCTCGTCAGCATCATGGGCAGCTAGTGAAGAGCAGTCTACGCCTGCCGATCGATCGAGCTCACTGTCGATCCCGCAACGCTTAGGTGGTCATTTCTATAATACCAACTTGGTATTACCAAGTGACCAACGGCTCATCCTTCGCTATGCACTGAATGACTTGAGGAAGCGAGAAAATCAGTATGAAAGTGCGCCGTTAGAGATAGAGGGTATACGGCAGACCAACAACAAACAGCTGATACTCCCTATGGAGCTTCTAACGCAGACTTACACAACGCAGCGGCCGCCCTTCCTGTCAGCATCATCACGCTTCTCTCCGATACTCATGGGGACTCTTATCCCCTGTTGCTGCTCAGTGTTATCGAGGAAGGACTTCACGTGGGGTGCCTCCACGTACCTAGACGACTCATCAATCCCTCCAGCTTCACCTTTTGGTAAGGTGCATAATGAAGTCAGCCGCGCATGCAGCGACTGTCTGTTTTACAAGTGAGAGAATCAACCATCTGTCTTAGATGGCCCCCAGAGGCTAAGCAGCCGCCGCGGTGGCCCCTGATCATCAGGGGCTGATGGCCGTCTGATTGCGCTCCATGTCAACGCCACACAAGGCCGCTAACTAAAAATGTCTGTGAGAACCTAACTAAGCCAGAAGCGGCGTTGAATAGCAAACTGACTAACATGAGATTCTTGTGCCAGGGTGTCTGAGAATCTTTCCGCGGAAACTTTTCGCAGAAAGTTTCCAAAGAAAATTTCCTAATTTTTCCGGGCGCCAGATTTTTTCGTAAAGTTTCCTGAAGGGACTTTTTGAAAGTGAGGGAATCGACTCTGCATGTCACGTCAATACCTGTAAAGTGGGAGGAACATAGCTATCCGTTTGATCTGGTCTGATCACTGGAGCTGGTGGATTCTCCACAATCCATAACCACGATCTGACGACATATGATATGTCACCTATCGCAATTTTAGAAATTTGCATTCCCGTGGGGCACTTTTCCGCCCAAACCCGAATGTTCGCTAATCTGCAACCCTCGCCGAAGCCTTACGGAGTGTCTTCTTTGAAAGACTGAAAAGTCTCCTTTTCGCAAGACCCCTGAATACCCAGAGCCCAGGCTTCACTCCTACTACTCCGAACGGAGCCTTCGGTCCCGGATTCCTATCGGTGTTCGCGAGAGGCTCTCACCGAGAGCCGAGAAAGCCTTGGACCTAGCTGGGAGCATCCGAAACGGCATAGATACCGTTTTTCGCAAATTTTAGAAACTTCTGAAAATTCGGAAATTTCTGGAAAGACTCTTCGGAAACTTTCCGCGATTCCGGGAGTACTTTTCAGACACCCTGGTGTGCGTTCCACCGGCGTAAGGGTCCTGTTGGAGATCGCGATAGTCACCTCCTTCGAGCCCGTTAGGTTCACAAACACATCGTCCCTCGTTTTAGTATCACGAGTTTTCACCACCAGGCCAGGTTCGGGCCGAACCATCACGCCCTGATCGTCCTTCCTCAACAACAGGTCATCCTCGCTCGTCTGGGATGGGCCGCCATAATGGAGGTCGACTTCATTGAGCACTGAGTGACTCCAACAGTGTTGGACCAACACACTACGGTGGAAGAAGCCGCGAGGAGAGCAGGACAGCCCTGGACTGCAGCACCAGAGCGATTGATGGACGACTGAACGAAACTAACCCAATAGATGATATGCGCTCCCGAGGAAAAGAGTAATATGGATGGAGGTATAGTAAACAGTACGTGATTCGGGACTTTCCTAGCCATGCATGAGCTTGCACTTAATGGCCATAGTGCCTGAAAAACAGCCATCATCGCGAAATGCATCCATCTCCGATCCCGATCCAGTACCTCCAACTGAGTAGACGTCCTTTCCTTGGGTAGACGGCCTGACGGTTGGGGCAGCCACACCCGAGGAAGGAAGAGCCGCCACCAGCCACCGAATTTCGCCATTCACCTAAGGAAAATACCAACTTGCCCATAGACATCGCAACTTGCGGTGTTCAAGGTCCATGCAATTACGTTTCGTTCACTAAATATTCATACCCTTCGAGTTCGTACACTGGAACTTCCAGTCTGGAAGCCCGAACACTCAGAGGACATACACTAAACTTTAGTTTGATATTGTACACCACAAAATCTCAGCAAGTCGCTGTATGTCGCGTCTACCATTGCGAGCGACTAGGGGGCGCTGTGCCATCGTACGCTAAGCCAACCCAAGAGTTAAAATTTGGCCTCCAGGGTCTGGAAAGGAGTCACTTCAAAACGTTTTTCTTCAGTCGCATCAGTTTTATCCACTCCCGGCAACTTTGACCTGAAGGTAGAAAATACTTTTTTCTTCCAGATCTGTCCAAGGAAAAAGTAAATTTTATTGTCAAACACTCATTTATCGCCGGCAGACACACGCTCGAAGATTTTCACCGCAGTGAAACACCCTTCACTAGGAGCACTCGACCTCTCCTCTGCTTGCCTTTCAGGCTTCCCCACTCCGCCAGAGCGAAAACCGTAATCGTCCGCTTCGGCATCATAGGGTGAAGCTGCTCTGCCTGGCGGGAGAACTGCTGTGAGAAGACAGTTGCTTTCTCGAATTCGTCAACTGAATGAGATAGACAAGAGGGAATCAACGACTCAATAATCAACAGCTAGAAGAGCTTGCTAATGATGAGCAAGCTATATAGCAAGAAATATATTACTTGCATCGAGGGCAGGCACGCATCCATCTGTCATAGTGATTGATAAACTGCAGAAGAGACGACGCCTCTTTGGCGCCGATGCGCTCAACAATCTGAGTGACGAAGACAGTGATCATCAAGATGGCAATTTGACATGAATTGCGTAACATTATTATGTAACATAACCGGGTGCTCTGTGGGAGGAGAGGATTTCGGAGACGTAAGTTTTGAGAGTAAATCCCTACTCTGTTCTGAGTGCAACTGTTCGACAATGTAATCCCCGTAATCCCCACCCCTTACCCTCTTTCGAAAGCAAACTGAGTTAGTCCTGCTGTGGTCAATACCTCCAATTTCCGCGTAGGAAAGGCCCTGGAGGCTTCATGCAGGAAATTCGGCAGTAACTCAGCCACGTCCTCCATGTTAGGACCTAATAAGGAAGATTCGTTCGGCTCGCCACTCCATTGCCGGTGCGTGGGCTACAACTCGCAGTGAAGCGGAACTCTGGTTGTTCACGAAGTTTGAGAAACTCCCTTGATACGTCAAATTCTTGAGCTCCTAGAATGATACGAGTAGTGCCATTAGTCTAGGATCGAATGTATGAGTATTGGAGGCATGAGTCCAAAGTGTACGACTATTTGGTGTACGAAGCGTGATCATCCCGCGCTACTAACCTTATAGTTATCGTCGTCGTGGCGCTGGAGAAAGGACTTCACGTGGATGCTTTCGTCCTCGATGCCAATCGCGTCGATTGCGGAATCGCAAACGAAACTGTCTTCGGTAGCCTTGGTCGAAACTTCCGATGCGTTGAGAACTCGGCCAGCTCCATGGTTGCGCTGAAAATCGCCATTGCGAGAGTCGAATTAATGGCGAGGATTGTTTAAAACAGTGACAACTCGTAGACACTACATTCGTACAAGCTTGATCCGTACGGTTTCCGTACGCTCACCCCGAATTAACGTCTGACTTACTTCCTCCGTCCTGCGTCGCATCATTCGCGCTCTAACTGAGCCCGAATGGCGCTGCTCGTCTGCGATGTCCGCGGACTCGATGTTGCGAGACATGCTTAAACAAAAAATATCGCTGAAGTTTTTAAACAACTATAATAGGATATTAACAGGGGGCAACTTGGTTTTGAACAAACCCTCGGATGGTGACCTGCTGACGGGGTGAGTAGCACATCGTATAGTGGAGAATCTCCACTGGAGATGCACCAGGAAAACGTGTAGAGCAATTTTACGTGTAGTGTTTCACGCGTAAAACGCGACGTGTTTGTAGTGATACGAGTTCGCAGTGTAACGCGAGCGTTTGACGCCATGACGCGCAGATATCAGCACGCGTTATACATATCGCGTTGTTGAGAGACTCTGCGCAGTTTGATTATTAAGCGTCATTCCGTGGCGATGCTGAATATTGATCTGTGTCATTGTCTCTGAGTATCTTCTCTGTCTCCATATGTGTTAGCTGCGTAGCTAGACGCTGTGTAAGTCTGTATAAGACTGAGTATTAAGTAAGTAAAGACGATTAAGTTATAATTCTTATTGGCAAGCCTTATCCTTGTGGTGTTCCCTGGGTCATTATCTGTGTATTCCTCTGAGGTATCTATAGCTCTCCGGATACGATTGGGTCTACACTGTGTACATCATTCGGTTATTGGTAAGGATCATTGGTTACAAGAACTGATTATTGTGTTGATTAGTATGGTTGCTGATAATGGGCGTAACTCTGGGTCACCCGCAGATGGGACTCGAACTGTCAACAACAACGCAGTGCGTGCTTCCGGCTCTCAACAATTGGTAGCAGCTCCTTGTTGGAAGCCTCCGCTTCTGGCTCAGTTGAAGCGTGATCAATGGGAGGGCATATGTTATCTAAGAGGGTTGTCTGTGCCTCTTCGTCGTGAAGATGTGTATGCGCTCCTTATGGGTAGTGAGCAGGGTATAACTGTCTACAGTGAAACTGAGTCTGCTTTATATCGTGAGGCCTACAAGAAGTTGTATGGTGAGGCCCTTCCTGCTGATTTCGCTGGCTCTATTGGTCAGCATGATGCACTGCAGTTATTTTTTCTGTGTCCAGTAATTCTACTCCTGGCAGTCTCCTGCTGAAACGACTCCGCGAGAGGAAGCTCCTAGCTAGGAATCGGAGGAAAATGAGGAGGAAGGTATTATTCAGGGTGGCGATTCACCACTGGTGAATCTGTGCAGGATAAGGGCAAAGGGCTCCAGCGTGATACTATCCCGTCGGGATCACGGATCCACTGAGTGAGACTCAGGTTTCGGGATAATCCCGAAACCTGAGTCTCAATCAGTTGATCTGACTTGGTTCCGTACAGTGTGACACTGTACTGGTGGATACTGTAAGATTCGACACTGTCAGTGTCGAATCTTACAGGCCCCCCGTCCGCGCGAACACTGTTAGATCCTAATTGGGAAAACGCAAAAGCCCAACTAAGGTCTTGAACCAAGATGGCTACGGATTATATACGGAATAATACTTAGCATGCAACTCATCGCAACACTTTAAATTCAGTCTCGTCAACTCGGACAGTTTCACAGCCAGCCCTTTCGGAACCGCCCCATAGGATATCTAGGGCGCCGGAGCTGCGCACGCGAAAGACCCTACCGGAGGATCAGTAACGGCGGGGACGTCGAACGCCAGCTGAGACACCAGTAGCGACAGCGATGCGCATCCCAACACGAGAAGGAAACGGATCATCTATGAGACAGTCTTCGGTCTCATCACGCCCCCCTTGCGAGGGCACGGCGTGCCCTCCGATCGTCAAATCCATCAGATCATCTGACAACATCATCAAAGTTAATGGGCACACGCCGACAATGATGATGCTGGTTATGGCATCTTAGTGTTATAAATACGCTTCACATTGTCGATGCATCGGCCGACCTCATCAACATGCATGCAGGGACAGCGAGCTCATCAACATGCATGCAGGGACAGCGAGCTGATCAACATGCATGCAGGGATAGACGCCATCACACTAGATAACGAGCAGTGTTCTCTACACTAGATTATGCCAATGACGACGACGATGAGGCACCTGCCGCCAGCTTTTCGCTCTTTTCCTCGAAGGTGAATTTGAACTCCCCTGCGAAGGAGCCGTCCACACCTCCTCCCAGGGATGGTGGATTGGGTAGAAGCGACAACGCGCTCATGCACGGGGGGTGACGGTGGAATTGAGAACTGTGCGGATGATACCCTCATCACCAGGAACCACGAAAAATATGGTATCGAACTGCACTGAACGCAAAAATTAGGCAGTTGCAGACAAAACCATGGACTATGTAACCTTGATGGAGCTAATCCAGCGAGGCCGCCCCAGTGGGCACCTCCAGAGCACCCTCCTCCTCCTCTTCTGTATCGCACTCGAAGATGGTGTCCGGCTGAAGCTTATCAACGGCGATGTCAATCTGAGGAACTGTTCTTCAGCCTTCATGTTCCTCAGGAGCATGATCTTCTTCTAGCGTAATGAAGTTACTCGTATGAAGCGTCGATTCCGCCCATTCACCTTCAACATTTCCCCATCGAATTCACACTTCTGGACGCCTCCCGCAAAGCGTGTAGGGAACCAGATGATCAGGGTACGATACTTTCGATGACCCGAGAAGGGAGGATTGTGGCGGATGCGCACACACTCGTCAGAGGCCTCAACCTCGATGTGAGACGCAGTGAGGACTCCCGTTAGTGTCACCTGAGGGGAGCGCACAGCGAAGAAGAGGCACCAACTGTCCGAGTCTTGGAGAAGACCGACTGCCAGAGACGGATTCAGATCGAGTGTTTCACAGTTCATTCGTCATCGGAGTATCGCTAAGCAGATCTCCACAGACGACGTCTGTCTACCGCAACTCACCCTGATCTCACAGACGGACCCTCGGAGGGGCTGTAAAGGGTCATCCACGGGGACCGTCATCGAGGAGCCTCCGAGACTTCCCGTAAAACTGCTGGCATCCGAGTCAGCTACACCCCCCTCCAGCACGGACAAGGGAAGCCTGTACCAAAAGCTTCTTTGAGCATATCGCATGACGGCAGCGCTCCTCGGAGCGGCGGCGGCAGATGCTGAGCTCACTCGTATGTATCCTCCTCATCTTCTTTCCTGAACAGCCTCCTCCTCAGGTTCTCTCTGACAGACTTCCGGCCAGAGCGATATATGGACAAGTCAAAACCGTCAAAATAAACCCTGAGCATCGAGTAGCTCCCCAAGGCCAGCAGGGGTACATGTAGACGTTCCGCATAGCTTCAACTCACCCGGTGTATGTGTTGCGGTAGAAGATGGTGAATTGCGGCATGGGCAGCTGTTCGTCGAGGTCCACCTTCGACCTTGGATACTCATCATGTGGCGATGCTGCCGCTACAGGACCCGCAGTAGGGACCTCTGCTATGGCCGACTCCCTCTTAACTCTTATCCGTTGCTGTGGTATGGTACTGCCTGAGACCGAGGAATTCAATAGCAACGGAATGGTGAAGAAGGTGACTGTAGGATCAAGTAACAGACCAATGCTCGGTCCTGAGGAAGTGCTCCCAAGCCATCGGGAGCCACTTTCCCCTACAGTAGATCATCGAGGGTTTTTATCGCGGATCGGCCACAGCGAGGTTTGACCGGCCTTCCTTCATTATACAACTCCCTGGCCACTCCGATCAATGGTCGAGGGTCGTCCATGTAGCGCAACGCCGCCCGCCTCACCTTTATACCTCATCCTGGGCGTCACGAAGTTGTCCACGTCCAGAGAGTCCATACCATACTTACGGCCAACACCAGACAAGGCCAGCTGGCATATACTCCGTCTGAGTGCGCCACCGCATGATGATGGCCTCTCGATGGGCGGCAGCCTACTTGTATTCCCCTCCATCCGCGGTATCCATCGCTTTCGTGAGGACCCCGGGATTGAAGACAACATCGATCCTGAACCGAGACCCATCCTGTCGAGGACAGCTCGTCGTTCCCATTATCAGCATCATGGGCAGCAAGTGAGATGAAGCCTACGCCTGCCGATCGATCGAGCTCACTGTCGATGCCGCAACGCTTAGATGGTCATTTCTATAATACCAAGTGACCAACGGCTCATCCTTCGCTTCATTGCACTGGATTACTTGAGGAAGCGAGAAATTGAGTATGGAAGTGCGCCGTTAGAGATATAGCGTAAACAAACAGCGAATAGCTGATACTCCCTATGAAGCCTCTGGTGCAGACTCACACGACGCAGCGGCCGCCCTTCCTGTCAGCATCTTCACGCTTCTCTCCGATACTCATTGGGACCCTTATCCCCTGTTGCTGCTCGGTGTTATCGAGGAAGGACTTCACGTGGGGTGCCTCCACGTACCTAGATGACTCATCAATCCCTTTGGTAGAGTCCATAATGAAGAGCACCGTGCACGCAGGAGCTGTCTACACTCTAAGTGAGAGAATCAATCATCACTCTTAGATGGCTCCCAGAGCCCAGCCCCCGCCCTGGCCCCTGAGGAAAGTTTTTTGACGACCTATCTGATTTCCCTGCATGCTACCGCCACAGAGACCCCCTGACTGAGCACACCGGCAAGAACCTAACTTAGCCGGGGCAGGCGTTGTACTATAAACTCACGAGAATGAGCCTTTTTATGAGTAACACCGGTGACAGAGCCCTATTGAAGATCGCGCTAGTCACCTACTCTGAGCTCGTCAGGTTAACAAAGATCTTTTCCCTGGTCTTCGTATCCCGAGTTTTCACCACCAGGCCAGGTTCGGGCCGAACCGTCACTCCCTGGTCGTCCCTCCTCAACAGCAGGTCATTCTCTTTCGACTGGGATGAGCCGCCATAACGGAGGTCGACTCCACCGAGCATTGTGTGGCTTCAACACACTACTTCTGAAAGAGCATCGAGGGAGCAGGACAGCACTGCAATACTCGAGCGACTGATTGACAGCTGAACCTGACTGACTCAACAGCTGTGTGGCTTCCCTATAGAAATCTAGTCGAGTGATGGTGTCGTGTCGGTAACCAAGGAAAGTGTTCGTTGCACCATCGGTGGGCACCGTCCACTGGACGGGATAGCCTCCATTATGTATGGGATGTCTGAAGCCACTGACGCACCAGCCGCGCCCTCTCTTCAATCGCAGCGATAGAAGCACGACTCTAGCTGCTGTTGCTGCCCTCTCGACGAACATTCTCGGATACGATAATACTCCAGGAGTATTACTCCTATATTCCTCCTCGTTCTAACCGATTGCAACCACCACTCGGATGAATAACGAGACCCTGAGCTTGGTCCCGAGTGGATACGAGATGGTCTGATGATTCTCCTATAACTTCCGTTGGGAACTTTAACCCGGGCGTTCAGCAAAACCGTCGCTGAATTGGAATAAGCGTCATGCATCACAATGGGAGGAGACACGTGGGCTGTTCAGTAAATCGATCCCGGGACTCGGGATCAATCCCAGGATTGACCGACGCTTTTTTCTGTTCAGTGAATCGATCCTGGGAGCAATTCTAGGATCAATCCCTGGATCGATCCTGAACGCGTTCAGAGGAGCAAAGGATCGATCCTAGGACCGGTCCTGGGACCAAATTTTTCAGGACTGGTGAACACCGATCCTGGGGGCTCCGTGGCGCGCGAAAACACCAAATTACACGAAGTCACAGCGTACCTCGCCAGGATGATTCGTACGAACTGAGCGAATGACCCAGGTTCGATCCTCGCCAAGAGAACTCCGGCACTTACGTATACTTCTGCATAATTTGAGATGGCCGTGGATGGCAATGAGACATTTCAAGTTATCGAGTGTGTGCAAGTTATGCACCAAGGGGGGTCCCGGGATCAATCCCAGGATTAGGTTTCAAGATCGTGTTTTATGAACGGTGTTTGAGATCGATCCCGGGATCAGTTCTGAAAAGTTTCCGGACCGAGTTCCCTGAACACGTTTTCGGGATCGATCTTCGAAATCGATCCTCAGGATCGATCCTGGGACTGGTTTATTAGTCTTTTACTGAACAGCCCGACGATGTCCCGAATATAACCCCGACGACACTCTCGGCCATTGGGGGCGAACGTGAAGAGAAGTTGTTGGAAGATGAGACGAGCGTATGAGTGCTGAGGCCTTGCCAAGGACCTATCTCTCCAGGAAACGAGAAACAACCGATAACACTCCCCGGACAACAGTGTGAAAACGAGGAGAGGATGCTTGCCGTTTATTGACCGGAATACTTCGAGGAGACAGGGGGAATGGAAAAAGCTCGAAGGGGTCAACAACACTTGCGGCCGATGGCCAGTCGCCTCCAGTCTGAAGCGAAAATGGAAAAACGATGGATAGAGTGAAGCTAAGCATGGTGGGGCCTCGTTGGACCAGATAGAGATGATCGACTCGTCGGTGTAATACACCGGGTGTATGCACGGGACTCCCCTCAGCTATGGCCCACAGCAACCGTCGGGCGTTCCAGGTGGCGAGCGTGATGAGGAATGGCGTCTCCGGTGTCTCACAGTCTCGCTTGCCCTACGAGCACCATTGCCCGCATGATGACCAGCGGATTCTACGGTGTTATCTTACTCCTTGGTCTGCCCAGGCCCACATCATCGCCTCCAGTCCCTGGCTATCGGGCGAACATGGAGGCTCCGCTGATAATGCCGGGCACGTACAGAATCATCGATCTCGATAAGAGCAAGATAACCTCTCTGAAGGATTTGAAAATGGACGTTGAAGGAGGACACCGCCAGGCTTCACGTTACATCAACATGAGGGTCGAGCACGCTGATGGGAGCACCTACGATGTTCAAAACATGTCCCCGGTGATATCCCCGCGCTACGGCAAGCCGTTGAGCGGGGATCTAAGAAGGAGGTGTTGGAAGGTGAGACGGACTCCTCAGTTCTACCACCTGGCGAATCCTGTAGGGCAAATGAAGTCTATTAGTGAGGCTTTCCCCGAGGATCTATCCTATGCTACACTAGGCACCACTGTGGTGTGCCAAGATGATGACAACACGATAAGCCTAGGGCTTTGCAAGGTGCTGGGCTTTCGCAAGGCAGAATATGAAGAATCCGACTACATTTTCGTTACTTTAATGAGATGGAATGGTGGAAGTCGGAGCATCCCAGGACGACCCCTACAGAGCCCCACTGTCAGCTCTTCCGTTGACCGAGAAGAGCGGCCACTACATTAGCGCTACGATCGTCTAAGGCATGATTATCGGGTCGCTAGTCGATACATGGCGCGACTCCATCCCATAAGGCAGTAGTAGTTCTAAATTGCAGGCGCTGCACAATTGCGTCACTGTAGTGACGAGCTTACATTGACTCAGCTCCCCTGGACACATCAGGCTACTCCTATTCCGCCGAAGCTGGATTACTCAGTCGTATCTGAATAAATGACATGCATACGCTGCCGAACACTTGTAGCAACTGTTGCTGAGCAACATGATGTAGCACACGAGCGTTCATTTCTTCCGCGAACTGTCTGAGAGATCGAGCAACAAAAGTTTTGTCGCTCGATCCCTCTGGCGGTTTTGCTACCAAACTGTAATGAGATTGGGTGCTTTGGTAGTTAGCGAAATTTTAGGTATGAAGACGGGTATATATCGAAGAAATTCAATGAATACGTCTCCGACTATGAGCCGACGGAGCTCCACATTATCCAACTCTCGAGGAGACTCAGATTCAAGCGCGGATATTCCAACCGACAAGTTTTAGATGAGGTGACTAAGGAACAGGAATACAGAGGAGAGCTCCTACTAGGAGCCTCCTAGTCTAGGAGAGCTCTCCTTGAAAACTCAACACAGTCAATGCATTAGACACGTCATGGTTGCAGCAGTCTTATATTTGCAGCGTATATGCCGTTGTAGAGTTCTAAAACTGGCGCATGTCGACTCCTTATAGATTGACATATGCGCTCTACAGGATACCACTGTAGTTCATTGACTCCTGCATTGATTGTTCGAGTTCAGAAGCTCAAGCAAACCTTCGTCAAAAGTTCTTCGTAGACCAACTCGGGCTATTCAACTCTTAGTGCCAAAGCGAAAGCCGCGATCGTCCGCTTCGGCATCCTCGGGTACTGCTTCTCAGCCTGGCGGGAAAACTGCTTTGAAACAACTGATGCTTCTTCGTATTCGTAGATAATAAATATTGAACGAATCAATGAGCGCCCGGCTTCATATGATATCCGTCATTCGTAGCTACCGTATTTGGTCTCCGCACACCGCCGGCTACGAACAGCGGGAACCCGAGCCAGATGAGTTTGTAGGTGCAGTCGACGCACATAATGCTCGCCCCGCTGCTCGGTGTGAGAAGCCTCTTAGTGGTGAAGTATGCGTGGAAGTCGCCGCCTGTCCTCAAAATCAGCCAGGTATCCCTGTCCCCTCATTCGACACACCTCTTAGTGAAGCTGGACTACGTATGCTGTGTCAAGAGTGGCCGACCCAGAGTAGATAGGGCTATAAGAAGCGTAAACTAACTACCAGTTTCTGTAATCTCGCGTATGGTTTATTGAAAACCATATGGTAAATCGAATCCACCTTCACGCCTTTTCGGCGCCTCGAGATCTAACTCAATCTGCCTTCAGATCAGCAGTTAGCTGTCATCGTGACGCGGTGCCGGGCCGCTATCACCAGTTGAAGTTCAACTGTTGAACAGGCCAAGTTCAGCACTCATGATCACAGTCTGCGATTCGCAGATTCAATGACGAGTCTAATGCTTCCATCGATTGGAGAATCTCAGATCCTCCAAGTATGGTATCATTGAAAGATAACGGTTCTGGAGCTCTTCGCGAGCTCTGTCCCAGCAGCGTGGGACACGGTTTGCGGTTCGTGACGAACCGTTCGTCAGAAAGTAGCAGCATGTCTTCGAAGTAGTGGGAATCATTAGTTTCCACCATCTTCAAGCGACCAATAAATCTCCACAGGGATGCCGACCGCCGCTCACCCTGATCTACAGCCGCGAAGTGGATGTAAAGGGTCGCCCACGGAGACGGTCATCGAGGGGCCTCAGACACTCCCCGTAAGACTGCTGGAACCCGTTCAATAGTTCTATACAGTTTAATAATGCTATACAGTTTAATAATGCTATACAGTTTAATAATGCTATACAGTTTAATAATGCTATACAGTTTAATAATGCTATACAGTTTAATAATGCTATACAGTTTAATAATGCTATACAGTTTAATAATGCTATACAGTTTAATAATGTTAGTTGTTGAATACTGTAATAAATTATTTGCTGTAATACGAATAAATTAGGTATAACCCAGTAATAATCACATTATACAGCTACATATCGTTACAGTCATGACTCAGTGGTATTACCACCCAATTCACTCTAGTGTGGAGAGGAAGTAAAAGATCTACTGATCATCACTGCCACTACGCCTGCTGTTGAACTTATCAACCTTTTTTACTATAATGGACAATTACGCAGGGGTCTAGCGATCAATGTATGCAGCAGTTGCTTGCTCTTCCATGCAATATACAGTATATATATCCAATACCACACCAATGCGAATGCATACAACTATTCCAGAACAGACTGCTTGTCCTACTCCCAGACTATATAAATCCGTTCCCTCAAAATGGAAGTACCGAGTTCGTATCTTACCTTGTTCAACCTCGCTCTCCTTCTCAGACACCTAGCCAGTTGAAAATCAGGCTGTAGACACCTTGACAGAATGCAGTGCATTCTCGAGTGCAACTCCTTGACAGAACCCCGGCATGTTCCGACAGTCGAACGAGCCTGTTACAGTCGATTAGCATTATCATCACCATCAATCACCACCGAGCCCTCTACCTGCACTATGTCCGCCTGAATGCTGCCTAGGTCCTTTAGTGAGCCCAACAGCTCATCGAAATTACTCAATTTCGCTGCCAGGTGAACCTGCCGGGTACAGTGAGAAAAGGAGAGGCCCCTCCCCATCCATACCTCAACAGTATCGAGCTGCTGGGCCAGTTGAGAGTTCAACTCGTCCTTCTTCGTCATCAACGACCGCAAAGATCGACCTGAGCAAGCACTGAGTGAGAAGTCAGGGGATATTGAGAAACAGTAAGCGCGGTGGTGGCGTTTAAAGGTAACCACGTTCGACTTCTCATGATGCTCTCGAGTGGTCCAACTCTTGCGCCCGATGGCCAGTCGCCTCCAGTTCGAAGCGAAAATGTGATAACGATGGGAAGAGCAAGGCGAAAGCATGGTGGAGTTCCGTTGGACCAGAGAGATATGAGCGAATCGCAGGTGTATGCCCGGGACTCGTCAGCCATGGCTCACAGCAACCGTCGGTCGTTTGAACGGAGGGGGCGAGCGCGATGAGAGGTGGCGAGCGCGATGAGGAGTGGCGTCTCCCATGCTTCCCAGTCTCCCTTGCCCTACCTGCGCCGATATCCACATGATGGCAAACTCACTCTACGGTATTATTCTTCTTCTCGGTCTACCCAGGCCTACACTTTCGCCTCCTGTCCCTGGCCATCGGGCGAAGAACATCGAGGCTCCGTCGATAGTCCCGGGCGAGTACAGAATCATCGATCTCGATAAATGCAACATTACATCGCTGGAGGACTTGAGAATGGACGTTAGAGCAGGACAATAGTTGGATCCACTCTACTTTGGGTTAAGCTTCGAGCACGCGGACGGGAAATCTTATTATGTACAAAATATGTCCCCAATGACATGTCTGAACTACGGCAAGCCGTTGAGCGGGGATCTGCGGAGGAGGTGCTGGAAGGTGACAGGGTGGCCCAGCGGGGAAGAATGCTATTCTTTCTTACCGGGAATTCCGGAAATTCCCGGGAAGAAAGAATGCTCAATATTCCCTGGAAGAATGGTTGAGATTCTTCCCGGGTATTTAGGTGCTTCATTCCAATGGTTTGACCTGAGAAAGCATCGAGTACGGGTGGATATGCGCGTGGAAGGCGCGCGAAAAAGAATTGGGGGGGCTTGTTTCAATGGGGAAGAATGCATTCTTTCTTCCCGGCTATATTCCCGGGAATTCCCGGAAGTTCCCGGGAATGGGAAGAATGATCCATTCTTCCCACTTTTGGGCCACCCTGGAAGGTGAGACGGACTCGTCAGTTCTACCACCTGGCGAATCCTGTAGGGCAAATGAAGACGGTGAGTGAGGCTTTCCCCAGGGATCTATCCTATGCTGCACTCGGCACCACTGTGGTGTGCCAAGTTGATGACAACACGATAAGCCTAGGGCTTTGTAGGGTGAGCGGCTTTCGCAAGGCAGAATATGAAGAATCCGACTACATTTTCGTGACTTTAACGCGATGGAATGGTGGGAGCCGGAGCATACCAGGACAGCCTTCCCAGAGCCCTACCATCAGTCCTCGTGTTGGGCGAAAAGAGCGGTTTTCCCAGGGATCTACCGTCAGCGTATCTGCCAAACAACAAGGGCGGCTCCTACAGAGCCAAACCGGCAGTTTCTCTGATGGACGAAAAGAGTGGCTTTCCCCGAGACTTACTATCAGCTCATCTGCTCAAAACCATGAAATCGCTCGAGCCGGTGGTTCCTCAGGACACGGGCACCCCTCAGTGGGCCAAAAGAGGAAAGCCGATGGCGACATAGCTCTCGAGTCTATCGTCCGACCAGATTCACGTGAGGCTGACTTTCCACTTGAAATGTTCTCCAAGACGGGCCAAGCTGATTCCATAACAAAGGAGGCCTCATACGCTCCCTGGGATGAAGGTGAACAAATTATCGTAGAGCGGATCGAAGATGGCGAGATCAGAACTTATCGTAAGCTTTAGTAGGCTTGATACTTCATACCTACCATGATGTTCATGGTGATGTTCATCATTTCCTTGTTGTTGCCGTTCAACAGTACCATCCAATTCCCAACGATAAGTGTATGACAACTCTGATAATATATCACTTGCACGGGGAGCCCCGCTACACCTCTGTGAATGGCGTTTGCGGCTTTCGCGATCGTAAGAGACGATAGAAACAAGCTCATGTCAAAAGTTTTGACTCAAAACTCCAGTCGCCTTACCTGATGGATCTCTTCCAAGGCGAGCTTGATCTGTTGCAGCAAAATAGCAGACAGGTTGGCCCCTCCCTCCTCTACATATATGCGACACTCTTGCCCAGGCTGGAGAGTCCAGCTCCTCAGAGACATCATACTTTTCCCAGTCTGCCTGCTGTAACTGTTAAACAGCTGTTAATTTAAACAGCTGCTGTTTGGACACACCTGAATGAATAACATGCATACTCTACCGAACACTAGTAGCAACACGATTGTGAACACGAGCGTACATATCTTCGGAGAACCGCTAGAAAGATGGGGTACCGGAAGACTGACAGCATTGACAACGAAATTTCCGCTATGATGAGCCAGACGGAGATAGATCGGAGAAGCCGAAGAGATGAGGCTCTGGTTATGGGCCGATGGAACTTCAGTGAAGTTACTTCACGTCCTCCAACTCTCCCAGAGACTCTCAAATTGACCGCAGATTTTCGGAACAGCTCAGAAATATTCAGGAGAGGTCCTGGCAAGAGCCTAGGAAAGCTCTCCTTCAAAACTCAACACAGTAAATATATTAGACACATAGAGAATCGTCTTAGCAGTCTCATAGCCGGGAAGGCAGTTCGGTACTTCACGTCTACGTTCGTGGCTTTGCCTAGGTCTTCGCCTCTTTTCCGGGAGAGTCAGGGAGGTCACGATTTCAGAATCCTTCCAGACTATATCCTTCGTGTCGGGACCCAAGTCAACCCTCGTTAAAAGTTCTTTGCTTACCAACGAGCTATTCCACTCGAATTGAGTGCCATAGCGAGAGCCGTAATCGTTCGCTTCGGCGCCCTCCGACACTGCTTCTCTGACGGGAGAACTGCTGTGAGAAAGCTGATGCTTGTTCGTATTCGCTAAATGAGGGAATTCGGAGGGAATTCTGGACGCGAATTCCCTTCAAGTGCACCTCGACGATCAGCCAGTTGAAGAAATATATTGCTTTCATCGAGAAAAGGCACGCGTTCTTCCGTCATGATGGTCATAACAGCATGCGTCTTATGACATAGGTGATAGTCCCAATCGTCATCTCAGGTTCAGCGACGGCTTGCATTGCAAGGACTCGGTTCTCGAGACCAACACGATGGACAACTGGATGGTCATGACGGAGACGGACATGTGAATCAAGTTGCAAACGTTGAATAGCCAGTAAACCTCTCGAGGCAGCCAGTTGTCAAGTGACGACAACTCTTAATGAGAATCTTTGATGAACGATCAAGACTCCTTGCACGCGCAGCGGGGGTCGAGCCGCTCGGCCCGAGCGTAAGCCTTCACACTCTTCCGCTCACGTGACGAGCCTACGCTGCATGACATCTTGCTGATTTCTTCCCTTCCTTCTAGACCAACAGCTGGGATTGGTATTATCCACAATATTGGCATTTCTCAGCCTTCATCGCGAGGCCTCCAACCGATGACGAGGCGGACTCCATAGGCCTCGAGTCGGAACTTGACGACGTCAAGTTGACGTCTTCGACTCGACGATTAAGTGACATACTCAATTGGAGGAGGTCCAAACTTCTGTCTACTCCACAGACAAACAGGAATACATTATATACACTGCGTATAATACACACTCTCCGCAGGAGAAAGCATTCCGTCCAATCAGTGTGTCGCCTTATTACTTAGCACGCACTGCCTGTGTCGGTCATGCAGCATGACAGATGCGGCAGCTCTCTGGCCACGCGGATCAGCACCATCCTTTTTCCCCGACGACGCCACAATCGAATTATCATCTGAGCGAATCCTATCATGGCACCAGCTACTTGAAACGATGCTCTTACCATCATCAGTTGTATAGTATTGAGTAAGCTGTTGATCCAACCACTGCAATCCTCGAGCTACTCCAACAGCAGGACCCATCAGCTCACTCCACAGGGTCAGCAGCTGCTCTGAATTCAACTGGCCCAGGGCCCTCTCCAGCCGCCCAGCGGTGGAGCGTCTGGGAGCGGCAGGCTCTGGGCAACACAACTGCATATCACCCGACACCCGAAGACCGACGCCCGGTTACTCAAGTCTCCTGCCCCGTCTGTCGTCGTACCGCCTCCACCGCGGGCATCCTCAGAGCCCGGTAATGCAATTGCCATAGATTTACCTGAAACCCGAAGTAATGATCGAAATACATTATCGCCGCCCTGCCCTCCTGGATGAGGGTGGCTGAGCTTCGCGGCGCTACTTTCTTGACCAGCCGCCGTGCCCTCGTCAACAGCAGGTATGCAATTTACAGCCGAGGAAGGTGGGTTCCGAGAAGCGTGAAGTACTGAAACTTTGCGTCGCCGCCTCGCCAAGACGCCGCCGGCTCACCTGTCCATCGATCCGAAATTCTCTTCCGAGCCTTGGCGATGGTGATGACCTTGGCGGAGTCCAACAGCGGCGGAGTCCGCTGCCGATAACCCGAGCCATTCTAAGATACTAGTCGATCAAGTAATCGATTACTTCTACGGTAGGAGTCCTACCTCATTACTATCATCCACAGACTCCCGTGTACTCCGCGCCGAGGCGATCCCACCTAGCTCATCTTGTAGTTGTCAACGGATTCAACGAGAGAATCACAGAAGAAGAATAACTGCATGCACTGGTGACACTGAAAAAGATACCATCGGGGATATGAATAGTGCGGCGCACTGACAACACGTCGACAACGACTTCTCGGCGAGAAGTCGGGAGGAGCCGAGAGGAGAGACTCAGTGGTGTCAACTGAGTGATGATAGACGATATGCTCATCTCTCAGCAGCGACTCCGCACAGCATATTTCATCGCCTTCACTCTGGAACTAGATGAGCTCGTCCCCGTGTCGAGTACCATAACGCTATAGAAGTATTCAGCTACTATCGTTAGAAAGAATTCATTACAGGAAAACGGCGCTCGCACGCTGACTTGAGCTTGGCAGGGGCGTGAACTATGATGCCATAAGAGCTACGACCTCTCTCCTCGATTGGCTACCTCCTCACCTCTATATCTCATCTCTTGAGACTCTCTGGGATTGCCAAATTGTCCAAGTCGAGGGAGTCCATATGACACTGGCGGTCCACACCGAACTGCGCTTAATGGACACACGCTTCCCTCAACTAGACATTACGGTCAGTAGAGGCGATCGTCACGGTAGCGTTTCATCACTAGTTGTAGCGTCTTCCGTCCGCAGCGCTCATCGTGTTAGTCAGTACTTCCGAATTAAAGAGGACATCGACCCAGCTGAGCCAGGCTCGGGTCCTACTGTCATCCCTGTGTGACACACACGGTGTGACTCACACCTTGGCTGTCCTTCCTCAGCGACAACGAGTCACCCCTAGTTCTCTGAGTTAACCTGCAGGAGTCAAGGCCGACATCGCCGATAACTGGGCTACCCTCAACTCACTTCTTCTCAGCAACACCAACTGCGATGATCGAACCTGTCAGCACTGCTGTTATAATGAAAAATCTTAGAACACATCTCCGTCACATGAAGTTATCGACCGCCGCTCAGCTGTGTACAGGGCTTTATCCAGGTTCATCTACACGAAGATGACAGGAAGGAAGGCAGCAATTTTATGGGCTATCGCTACTGCATCCACGAGAGGTTACGCAGTCAGCTCCTTTTCATCCCTCGCCCTGTGTGACAACTTAGATCGGTAAAGACTCCATCATCGAAATTAAAACATCGAGCTACTTCCAATGGTAGAGGATTAATGCTACATCATCATCACTTCCTGCGGCAGCGGCGATTCGAAGAAAACAACAGTCTCTGTCAGAGTTGAAAACAACTAGTCCCCCTGCAGCAGGGGTGGCAGCAGGGGCGGCAGCGGGCGGTGTAGTGGAAGCATCAGCCGATGTCTCTTCTTCGCTGCTGCTTCGTCGACTTAGGTCCATCCTCAGCCTGGTCCAACAGCTGCAATATATCGCCAGAAGGAGGTTCTCCGTCCTTCGGAGGAAGTATCCTGAGGTCAACAACCGTACCACAACTGAAGCACGACGATCTCATACCCTGTCGGTTATACTCAGCATCTCTTTCACACTAGCCTCCATTCGGGCTCTGATGTCTGCAATGGGGCGCAGCTTGACAAACCATCTGGCCCAGGTCCGCTAGGAATGCTTCGTCCGCCAAGACTCACGCACACCGGCATCATCAACCTTTATCCTTCTCCTTCAACAGCCTGGCTTCAAAGCGTGAACCGAAATCGACAAAGACCCGAGAGAAAATAAGTTCCACACACTTAAGCGAGAGGGACTTCATCAGCACTTATGCATGCTGCTCACGTCGTTCACTATCTTCAGTATTGCTTCTTCGCGCCTGTCCCTCTGGCCGGCCCGACTGGCCTTCTGCCGAGCAGCCACTTTGTGCAATGATGGTCGAATCTTTTCTACCAAAATATCTCCGAGTTTCCGCATAAGGACATCATACTGCAGGCATAGGCCGCATCTATTATATCCTCGAGATCCGCTGTCCCCTCCCTCGCACGCTTGACAACCTCATCAGCCAATTGGCCACGATCCTGCAATATGATCAGCAACGAGTGGAAGTGAACCCGAAACGGCCGCTCCAACGGCGGTGATATTCCCACTGTTACTGCTGATTACCTGCTCTGGATATGGTATCCTCAAGTAGCACAAAGTATGCCAAAGTGAGAAGATATCCTCACTATCGATCTCAGCAATCTCAGCAGCCACCCTTGTCAATATAATATCGAAGAAAGTATGCGGACGTGCCCTAAGGGAATCACCGATCGCCACACAATTCAGTAACCCAGCCAAGGCAAAGTCCGTTGCTATGTGGAGTAGAGAAGCTCCTCTTTCAGAGACCGAAAGAGATCGTATATGCTTCCCTGTGGGTAGGAAATTATCGGAACTAGTTTCAACGATTTGCCCCGCCTGAACGCGGATTCTACTGTTATTACCTGTGCCGCGCCATATCCCGGGCAACTGCCGCTATGTCGGGCCAGCTCATTTGGGGAAGGAGTGGTATGACACTATTGGCGCACGCCAACGCCAGCGGCTCATTTATCGACCCCATGAAGGTGTAAAATCTCAGCAAGGACGTCGCCTCCTCCGCCGTCATCCTAGGATTGCCCGGCCGCAATAGAATTGCGGAAATCCTGGCCAAATCCGGAAAACTTCGAACACGTTTAATCGCGCAAGCTTCGAGAATGGCGATAGCCGACGATGGTGTGACCGGCAGACCTGATGAGGATCATGCAGAACCCACAGGCAGCGGGAGATCCGACAGGAGAAAGGGTAAGTGGCGAGCGACGAGGGCTCGTCAGAGAGAAGCGACACTGATGGTGGAACATGGATCTATCAAACTTTCGTTTTATATTCCCCTATGGATGATGCATTGGGTCGGTTGTTGTACTTTTACCATCAGCATTGGCAGTAGTGAGGACTCGGAAGAGGTCATCATCCGTCTTCCCTTCTGCTGCTTCTGACAGCACCTAAACCACACTACGATATTACCACTGCGAAGAAGTCGAAGCACTACCTGTTTCAGTGTGGCTTCACTAACTGCCTCCGCCATCACCACTCCGATCTCCTTCGGGCTGCAGCTGCGACCACCAGTCGCAGTCCTACTATCCAGTTTACTGCCGTCTACAGCGTACTTGGGTACCGGAGGAGGGGCTGCGGGGCGGCTCTGAAATAATAACACCATCACCGATGGTGAATCAGCATAGAGGCCCACGGGCAGCTGTCGTGGGAGAAAGTAGCAGCTGGGAGCAGCCTCGGTGGAGGAAGTCGCGCCCTCACCAATATCATACGCAGTGGAAACGTATTATTCGGCAATCTCAAAGTAAACCGATCGTCTACAGCCATACCATCTCGTTCGTTACTCATCATCACCACGTGAGGTCACCCAATACCATCCGAGTATTACAACAGCCTTCATTGGTACTGCCTCCTCCTCCTGTTGTTGTTGTCCTTCCTTCGCCTTCTTTCCCGAACCCTCTCGACTGTCCGAGTCTGCCGAGTCTGCCGATGATGGCGATATTATCGCCGGGCCTCATCATTACTACAATACCGTAACTTCCGATAATCAGCCTCCATAGGTGCGCTATGACTCAGTCACCTATAAAGGTGATGACAAACTAAAACGCTGTACCCCTATTGAGCTGACCGTAAAACTAAACAAGCGAATCATCAACATCAACATCATGGTCATTGGGGATGCCCTACCATCGTGAGAGAACGTACACAACATATCATAATTACGCCAGCAGTTCCGCAAGCCTTAACTGAGCCTGCAGAGCCGGGTTGATGAATCGATGATGATGATCAGGGATCAATCCAGGCTTTCGGAAGTTTACGCCTCGGAGAATAGTTGATTAGGTTTCATACGCCCAATTCGCCCATTACACAGTGAAATTTTTACTTTCTGGCCTCGATTCATACGCCTTGAGGGAAAAATTTTCTTAAAATGTACGCCTAAGGCGTACATTTATACGCCTAGATTGATCCCTGATGATGATGGTGTATCGAATGTGTGAGCGCCGTCGTACTCCATATTCGTTTGTGTAGTAGTGGAGGTCATTAAGCATTTATTCAAGAGGCCTCCTAGCTGTTAATTTTACCACGACATAATCAACAAACGACTCACCCTGCACACGCATGCTGGACGATACTAGGCCCTATTTTCTTCGAAACAGTAGAGGTCGCGGGTTCAATTCCCACGCCTGACACTTTCAGGAAAACTCTGACACTTGAGCGTCGCACTCCTGAAGATGAGCAAGCCTTCGAAGGCCCAGTCGCCGGTAGATTTTTTGGGCATTTCACAAGACGTAAGGGAGTGGAAATGTGTTTATGTGAAAATTCGATGTTCAGAATTCTTGGGAATCGACGGTGGAAGCACACAAGATTCGAAAAAAGAAAAAATGCCAGTGGATTTTCGGGGAATTAGAAGACGTTAAGGAGATGCAAGCCAGAGGACCTATCCCGAGAACCTCCTTTTCCTTCACCGCCTTCCGTTTCATCTCTTCCAGTCGCTTCGCTCGTATCAGATACGACGTATCTTCTCCAACTCGTCATCAACACAATCGTCCACACTTTGCTGGATATCATTTCCGCTAGGATCCAGCGGGCGCGGGGCAAAATTACCCAGACGCACCTGAAGGAGCGAAACACCGTCACTTCCCGTAAAAATCCTCGGCGTGCGAAGATTCCCGTCCGTCCATCTTCTGAGCTTCACGTTCAGTAGCACCCAACGAAGTGAATTCCGAGATACGGCGACTAAACCAGTAGTAGTAAATAACTTGTACTGAATGAAAAAATCAGGGTGGCCGGACGGCCTCCTGACCGCTGAATAATAATAATCATCCCAGAGACCACGATCTCGTCCAGCTCACGAGAAGCTACTGGAGGATTGCAGATCTTGGACAAGCAAATTGCTTGAAGCAATTGTGAGCGGAGCGGCAATAATTTAGTGGCGCGTGACGGATACTCGATAGCCCCTGTTGCCTTGCCCCTCCAAGCTTACATGAATATCCTCCCACTCTGTCGTTCCCGGTACCAAAGCCATTATCAAACTAACCTATGACCATCACCCCATCAAAAGCCGGTCCGTATCGACACCTTGCTGAGTCGGAAACTCGACACCAATGATACTTCAGAAACAACACGCAGCACATGCAAAGCACAAATCGATCATCACCACCACCAACCGTTTCATTACAGCGTAATTCGTGTTGGTAATTTTTGTAACTTCAATCCGGCCCCGGAGAGCATCCAAGCCTTGCTCGGTTTCTGCGCTTTGAAGAAGTTCTCCCCGATGTACTGGAATGAGTTGCTGTCGAGTGCGCACTCTCTAGCGTTGAACTAACATAAAAAATACATCCTTCGGGGATCGAACCTGGGACCTCCGACCTTCGTAGGATCGGAGTATTGATCTGCGTCTCCCTGCGCCATATGCCGCTCCCTGAAGTCCCGCAAAGCAATGAATCTGAGATCGAAGCACGATATACACAAAATATATCCTGGCTATCCGGCCATACCTGCTCATTCGTATCATATCGATTCTCCTAGACTTCAACGTCACTCGTCTCCAATGCCAGAACGGCACCTGAGCGGAGCGGAGAAAATTCAAAAGACTTCGACTGCTAAGCCGATTGATCGGACACGCTTGTTAATATCCATTTCTAGAAGACCTCCTGAAGGACGCCATAATCCCCTCCCTCCCGTCCTACTACCTGCACTATCCTGTATCCCATCGCTTTGAGTATACGCTCCTCCAAACGACGTGTGGCGAGCTTATCAAACGATGACCTGTGGATGATCGAGCCTTCCAGCATCACACAAGACGGAGTCCGTCTGTCGGGCCGCACACTGGGGAAGAAGAAGTCCCATTGAGCAACACCCCTCCACATGGAGCTAGCAGAACCCCCCTGGAGAGACGTGAAACGGGTGATGGGTTATTCTATCGACCCCCTCGATGCTCTGCCACAACGAGTGTATCAACCCTAGCGCCTGTGGAAAGGCAGACCACGAGCAAAGACGAGGGGTAAATGGAGATACACCAGGAACCAACACCGCATTAATGAGAGGAAGCAACGAGCCACCCTGCTCCACCCCCTAGTACTACCCGTAGTATCGATCGAAGTTGTTGCACTCCCAGATCAGCCTCCTATCTCTCTCTAGGATATCAAAAGTGAAGGGGCCTCGTCGGGCACGGACGAAATGAGCAACCTTCAATTTACCTGAGGCGGCCGTAGTCAACATCAACAGTGCGAGTCTATCAAAGCAATTTCTGGTATGAAAGGCCAGTCGGAGATATACCGGAGAAGTTGGGCAAATGAGTTTCCGGCTTGGGGCTGATTAGAGCTCCACTTCCTTCAACTCTCGCGGAGGCTCTCGAATTCAAGAGCGGATATAGTATATCCGAAATACACGTTTAGATGAGGTAGAGGGGCTAAGGAACGCCTCATGAATATTGAGGAGAGCTCCTAGCCTAGGAGAGCTCTCCTTTCAAACTCAACACAGATGATGAATAAGACACGTCCAAAATGAAGGAGACTCATTTATGAAATGCAGCATGGCCTTTGGAGTTCGAAAACTCGGACTTCTCGCGAGATGAGACCGAACCGAATCGGTTGCACATATGCAGAAGCTAGAGCTCCTGCATCCAGAAAGTGTTTACCATAATCATTGCAACCCACTAGCAGGAACCGCTAGCATCACTGTCACAATCGGCTACTTTGCCAGCTCGAGTGAGAGATCCTCCATGGACCTCGAACAACCATCCGGTTGTTTGGCGATGACAACGCCATGAAAGAGCTTGCATTGAACGATCTTCTGGCTCAAAAAGAGCCATGATGACGAGATAAGGATTCTTCTCCGGATACTGTCATCGTAGTCTACAATTTGGGGTTCCGCCTCTTCCATTCTCGCACTTTTCCCCGCAGTCCTTCCTGGGACTGCCAGGAACCCCCAACTCCTTCCACATTTGCCCCTTTACGCTATTCCACTCCGCCATAGCGAAAGCCGTAATCGTCCTGTTCGGCATCAAAGGGGAAAGCTTCTGTGTCTGCCGTAAGAACTCTGGCGATGAGACGTCATTTCCTTCAAAATAGGGCCGTGATCATCGACAGGTCGCTGAGCAGCAGTGCCCTCTCCAGTGGAGAGTCTCCACGGCCGTGCAGTTTCGGCGAGTGCGGGGACGGTAGGCCAGGGAATCAGTCTACTAGACATAGCATGCACCAACGGAAAATCCTAGGCAGTGCGATGCAGGAGGCAGCTACGAGAGACCTATCTCTTCCCCTCCTTCCCATCTCGATTCCTCTTTGATAGCTTAACTTTTCTGATGCCACATGTTCTTTACTAATACTTAATACAATTGTAACTGGAAATTACAACAGTGAATTGTATGTACAATGTAATTAATTTATTTCTAATGTATCTTTTTGAATACAAAAACTTTCCCTGAGACCGAGTATTAGATTTTCTTCAGAATCACGGCGCCCGTGTAGCGAGTCGAACACCCGTGGAAGAGGCACTCCTGCCTCGCGTGTCAGAATGAGATTTTCACCTTAATCGCCATCCTCGAGTATTACGTAGTATCAGACTTAGTTGTGTGATGGACTTCGGTAGGCGTAGAGGGTGGGCATCCTCGGGGTACTTCTCCACTGCCCTGTCCGCCTCCACATCTATGCGATGGACTCTGCGGAGTGCCATCTTGGCGTTATCCGACAGAGGGACGTATCTAAGGTCGAACCGTGGTGAATACAAATATCGCCAGCCTAGCAGTCCGACCACCCACTTCCAAAAGAGAAAATGGGAAGGTTTCAACAACCCGATTAATCGGTGAACAGAATTGATGATGAAGACGATAGGTGATAATTCCCGCCTATAACCAGAACTTGCGGTCCAGAAAGAGTATCGATCGAACGGCAAGGGTCTACCCTCCCCCATGTCCCTCCGCCACCCACACTACAGGTCCTCCCGTAGACAATATCTCAGGTGGGCCCTCACAAGGAGTAGTCGACGATGTGCCGCTCTGTGTTCGACAAACCAGCTATCACCAATCCCACCAGCTTCTAGGCAAGCGATGATCTGCTCGACCAAAGGGCGGAGGGTGCCTGCAAGCAAACTGTGAAGGTGCTGAGGGCGGAAGGGAACTCACGGTGTTGGTATCCCCCCTCCTTGAGGGCATGTAAGGACATCATACTGCAGGCATATGCCGCGTCTATTATATCCTCGAGATCCGCTGTCCTCTCCCTCGCACGCTTGACAACCTCATCAGCCAGTCGTCCACGATCCTGCAATATGATCAGCATGAAGTAAAATCAAGACGGCAGCTGAGGCGCCGCCCCTCCAACGGCGGTGATATTCCCACTGTTACTGCTGATTACCTCCTCTGGGTATGGTAGCCTCAAGTAGCACATAGTATGCCAGAGTGAGAAGATATCTTTACTATCGATCTCAGCAATCTCAGCAGCCACCCTTGTCAATATAATATCGAAGAAAGTATGCGGACGTGCCCTAAGGGAATCACCGATCGCCACACAATTCAGTAACCCATCCAAGGCAAAGTCCGTTGCTATGTAGAGTCGAGAAGCTCCCCTTCCAGAGATCGAGAGAAATCGTATATGCCTCCCTGTGGGTAGGAAGTCATAGGAACTAGTTCGAACGAGTTGGCCCGACTGAACGCGGGTTCCACTTTTACTACCTGTGCCGCGCCATATCCCGGGCAACTGCCGCTATGTCGTGCCAGCTCATCTGGGGAAGGAGTGGTATGACACTATTGGCGCACGCCAATGCCAGCGGCTCATTTATCGAGCCCATGAAGGTGTAGAGCCTCAGCAAGGACGTCGCCTCATCCACCGTCATCCTAGGGTTGCCCGGCCGCAGTAGAATTGCAGAAATTCGAGCCAAATCCGGAAAACTTCGAACACGTTTAATCGCGCAAGCTTCGAGAATGGCGATAGCCGTTGATGGTGTGACCGGTGACGACCTCAGACTCACAGGACCTGAAAAACAGTGCTGATGATGACGAACAGAAGATGTGCAGAACACACCGACAGGATGAAGTGTGATTGTCGAGCGGCGAGGGCTAGTCGGAGAGAAGGGACACTGACGATAGAACATGGATCTATCAACGTTTCATTTTATATTCCCCTATGTGGTCGGTTGTTGTACTATTACCATCAGCATTGGCAGTAGTGAGGGCTCGGAAGAGGTCATCATCCGTCTTCCCTTCTGCTGCTTCTGACAGCACCTAAACCACACTCCGGTATTACCACTGCGAAGAAGTCGAAGCACTACCTGTTTCAGTGTGGCTTCACTAACTGCCTCCGCCATAACCACTCCGATCTCCTTCGGGCTGCGGCTGCCACCACCAGTCGCAGTCCTACTATCCAGCTTACTGCCGTCTACAGCGTACTTGGGTACCGGAGGAGGGGCTGCGGGACGGCTCTGAAATGATAACACCATCACCGATGGTGAATCAGCATAGAGGCCCACGGGCAGCTGTCGTAGGGGGAAGTAGCAGCTGGGAGCAGCCTCGGTGGAGGAAGTCACGCCCTCACTCATATCATACGCAATGCATGGGAGCGTATTACTCGGCAATCTCAAAGGTAAACCAATCGTCTACAGCCATACCATGTTATTCGCTACTCATCACCACGAAGGGTGGGCCAATACGACCCGAGTATTACAATAGCCTTCATCGGTACCGCCTCTTCCTCCTGCTGTTGTTGTCCTTTCTTCGCCTTTTTCCCGAATGCCCTCGACTGTCCAGCCACGACTCTGCCAAGTCTGCCGATGATGGCGACATTACCGCCGGGCCTGATCATTACTGTAAAGCTGAAACCGAGCCCATCCACAGCAACTATCATACTTAACAATATAATAGAGTCCCCCCTAGGGCCCCCTCTACCATCTCCACAGGGTATCATCGACACTACAATACCGTAACTTCCGATAATCAGCCTCTATAGGCGCGCTATGACTCAGTCACCTATAAAGGTGATGGCAAACTAAAACGCTGTACCCCTATTGAGCTGACCGTAAAACTAAACAAGCGAATCATCAACATCAACATCATGGTCATTGGGGATGCCCTACCATCGTGAGAGAACGTACACAACATATCATAATTACGCCAGCAGTTCCGCGAGCCTTGACCGAGCCTGCAGAGCTCGCTCCCTATCCTTCTTCTCCTTATCGCTGAGACGCCGATACTTTGCACTTCCCTGATTCTCTTCATATTCGATCCAGTCCCCGTTCTCAACAGCCTCGAGGACAG
>JABANP010000456.1:0-42441 GCA_013115135.1 Perkinsus olseni
AAAACTCGTAGCCTCGGCGTAGCGGGTGGAAGAAGAAATAGGCCTCTCTCATCCACGTCGTGCCGTTTTTGCGGATCCTAGCACGCGATTCCAGGCCGCCTAGGACTGGCGTGCATGAAAGGATCGCGGCTTTCAATAGGACGGCATCCCAGGGCGTGTGACGCAACTTCATCATCATTGTTTGACGCACTATCCGATTTTAAAGCGAGATATACTTCGGAAGTGAAAAATGAGTGCAAGAGCAACAGCCGCCGTACTAAGTATGGCGTACTAGCATGAGCTCCGGTCCGACTCCACAACCGACCGTCTGGAATTTCCTCTACCTGCTAATTGCTAAGTCTGGTGGTAGATCAGCACTAGAAACCATTCAAACGGCAGCTCACCCGGAAAACACTTCGATCTTCCGTACTGCGGTGTCTGCAAAACGCCTTTCTTCAGCCCGTCTTCATGCGTCAACAATCTGATTCGCTTGGAGTAATCTGTGGAAATTTAGAGGTTCCATTGACACTAATACTATCGAAAGTCTGTGATGACATGAGGACTCGGAGAGCAACCTACTGCCATCCGAATATCCTTCCACTGACCTGGAACGGACTCTGTTAGGTTAGCAGTACTTTCCGCCTAGTGGAATCACTTAACGCAATAAGAGAGCTCGATCAATTATTGAAAGTCTTGCACGGGTTCTCGTACACTCCCAATTTTGGGAGTCCCAAAATAATCGTCGTCACAAAATAAGACGCGCAGGCGACTTGCCTGAGGCGAGGCGTGGAGCTCCCAGGTTCAAAGTCCACGGACTTCATTTCAAGTGCTTCTGTCTCCCGTTCTCTCAGCCCTGCACACAATGACCACTCATGGTGCTAAGACGCCAGAACCTCCCAATGACAAGACCACCCCACGCCAACTCAACTGAACATTCGTGACGGAAAACAAGACTGAAGATTATCGCCGTAAAAACAAGACCATCGGGTGCAAAACAACACCACGAACGAAGGCCAACCATTACAAGCTATAAAACACCGCTTGAAATCTTGGCTTCATGTTCAAAGTGAGCAATAACGAAGTTTACTCCTTTAGATTGTTCCTCTTGCTCATCTTGCTCTCACTTGGTATTTCCTCAACTTTTTTCGACGCCAACGCACTGTGGGCGTGAGAGGACGTATTCAGAAATATGAAATTAGCGATCGACGCTATGATTTTGCAGTACGTGCCTGCAGAAGAAAAACTTCGCTCCGCTGAAGAACAGTGAACCTTCCGCTTACCTCTCGCAGATTTGTTGTTCTTATCGTAAAATCCAATCCTAGCTGCGACTGGCACGAGGAACTGCGGCATCCAAAAACAAAGCTCCATGAAATTACCATGTCTTGTCTTATCAACTACCTAAAATACTCGCACATTCGCACATACCAAAATTCCGCCAAATCGTACCCTGAGCCGACTTCCAGGTTGCAAGCTCTTATCATGCAAGTTCACAGTGGCGGCACGCATACCGGGGTACTTGGAGAACTCCTCGCTACCGAGGATCAGCGTCGGTGTTTGGATTCCTGACCATAACTCCATACAACTTCAAGAAAGACAGGCGTTAAGAGACGCGGAAGCACAGCAAAGGACTCACACGGAAAAATACGTTTCGAAATTATTCCGCACCTCTCAGCTACCTACCGGTTATCAGAAGCACACAGAAAGAGTCACCTTCGATACGAAACAAGGAGATATTGTTTAAACGATAGTGACTCAGATTCGAACTAGGGTCTTTCGGTACTAAACCATCCCCGTTAACCGCTTAATCAGAATGACCGTTAATACCTTCTTTATGTGCCCTCTCAGGGAAGTTGAACCCTTGAGAGCCGTCCCTAGGGGTAACGTATGTCCAAGGGTCCATCAATACCGCGCACGGTACACATTTATCCTCAACTCTCTTCAGACCAACGGTCGAGCCTAAAAACAATAGGGAATGACGCGCTCAGCATTCATTCTAAAAAGACACTGAGACCTCCAGGCTCTGGAGTCCAGAGACCAAGCTAAGCCGACCCTGCCCAAAGATCGATTCTCCCAGCCTGAATTCGAGGCAGTATCTTCCGGATGCGACCGTTTCAGAAGGAGTAATAACAGTTTTATTCCCGCGAGAGAAACTCCTATTGAGACGACATTACTCGAGCTTCAAAGATTCTCCCGAATATTACAATATTCAGCCACAGTAGCACCACCAAAGGAGTAACCAACAGGGATAATACGACGAGGGTCGATCAACCTCGCCACACGATTCAGCAAGGGATCCGAGCTCTCCTCACCGGACCCGATCGCACAGAGATATCTGAAACCGTCAGATATTCACATACATAGATTACGAAAGTTGTGGTATTACTCGATCACCGACTTCATTTCATTCGCACGCTGGCGCACTTGCTTAGGCCGAAGATCTCTGGGGTCCGGGCTTCCAATGGGATCCTAAAATCAAGTCACCGGGAATCGAACCTGGGCGCCACGGATGAGCGCTTCCTACCGGAATATATGGTATTTCATGGCCGTCCTCGTCCACCGCCTCGCAGGCTGAGCCATCCTGATGATGGAATTCCGCCACAATAGCACCTCCGACAATTTCACCTAAACGACACGCGGGAGGATCGAACCGGAGACCTTCCGATGGAAAGGCAAGTGCTCCCCAACTAATCACTAGAGATGCTTACGAGTCAGTGCTGAGCACAGCATAGCGTTTTCATCGCCATTTCCAGTCAGTCCATGCGAGAACACCACCAGTGGCAGCGACCCCTCCTCGACAGGTTCGACACAGTCATAAGTCGAGCTCAGCTTCGGTACAAACAAACGACTGAAGATAGGACCAGCTTTAAGGAAATACAAGATTGCAAGATGCTACCTCGGCAAAACATAGGCTACAATCTTCACCATCCACTCCAAGATCGAAGCAACGATCTGCATCACTCGAGATCTTCTAAACAAAGCTCGGCTGACGTCCAACTGGCCAGTCCTGAACGGCGGTTCGATAAGAAGAACTCACTGACTGCAACTCAGAGATCCCAAAACAGCCAAAAACTGATAACTTTCCTCCAGCCTTTGAATGAAAAACACTTCCCTCTCACTTGTGTAGCAGAAAAAATCTGCGATTTCAGTCCGGTCGGAGATTCCATCGCTCGAAAAGCCTTCGAATTTCCACTCTAACGCGCCCGGTCTCGCTTCAATCTTCAAACTCGAAGAGAATTTTTTCCACCGGACTGAATGGTCAGCCCGTTACGATTAAGACCCATTCCCAACTTACGCATATCTTTCGAGATCCGTGAACCACGTAGTTTGTTTATACCCATGATCAACCTCGGATACTGCCGGATAAAAGATACGCCCTTGGACCCCTCCCGGAACCCTGTACTGAGTACACCCGGTCTTCTTAGATGAGGCGTCCTGGATGATGGACAAGTGCCGAGCAAAAGTGACTGACCGGAGCGGAACGCCACGAGTCATCTCCCTCGAGTGAAAATAAAACTTTTTTACAACTAAACTGACACTGCGTCACACATTATCCTTAAGGAATCTTAAGTCGACCCTTGAACCTCACCGAGAACAAAGATAGCGATGCGCCAACTCTAGCCATCATTGTGCAACGGCTGTCCCCAAATTACACCCACACTGAACCCAAACAAGGCAGCACCATATTGATAAATGTATCAGGCGTATTCCAGTGGCGACGGCACGGCGTCGTTAGCCTCCCTCTTCGAGCGGTATAAACCACCATCTCCTTCCGGTTCATCTCCCAGCACGGAGGAACCAATAAAGGATGAAAAACAGGGCCACAACGAAGACCTGAAAACAGCAGCGGACTGGGCTCTCGGATCTACCATAATTCCCGCGCGCCACGAAATTTCTCCTACGACTACGAAGTAAAACGAGTTTACAAAACCTGAACATGCAGCAAAAAGAGCGAGTATGCTCGTCGACCTGCTGACAATTCTCGCGCGCCACGAAATTGCTACCCTCGTAAGCCACGGAGCCCGAGATAGAACCGCTCCACTACGAACTGCACAAGCTTTCAGAGAATCATCGCCTTTCCCGCGCGCCACGAAATTGCTACCCTCGTAAGCCACGGAACCCGAGATAGAACCGCTCCACTACGAACTGCACAAGCTTTCAGAGAATCATCGCCTTTCCCGCGCGCCACGAAATTATTCAGATTGCCTTCAACAAAAACTGCTATTTTCTCAATTCCAAATTAATCGTACCATTCCTCCCCGAACAATCCAGGCGTCCACCCTTTGCCTCCGATCAATACTCGTGCTGAGCGTCGATGACAGACCAACAGCGTTCAGGACGTCATACATTTTACGTCGCGTCGTCTGAAGAAGAATGGCATCCGGAATAATCGTAATCAACTTGAGAAGAGCATGCTTCGACCTAAGATTCCTCTCGATTCCGCATCGATCATTCAAAATACTGTAACGATACAATTCTTCACTGTGCGCAGAATACATCACGGCGACTGCGAGAATCTTTCGCCGAAGCCCGGAGATCATGGAGAATCTTTGTCGAAGATACTCGGGGAAAATTCTCACCATCAGTGCCGAGCCACGCCCTGCTCGGAGCCACGTAATGGTAAATATTTCGGCTAAGCGGAAAAATTTCAAAATTTGCTTCATGCAGATAAAAAAGGGCCATTCACCGAGCTAACTCCGACATATAAAACCAAACTGGGAACCTCAGTTCACGCGTACAAATCGATTACATGATCGATTTAGAATTTTCAGAATTACTGTGCCGAACAGAATAAAATTTCCATTTTCCCACTGACAATTCTCAGAATCCTACCACCCTCCGCCCTCTTCGTACTACCTTTAGCACTGTGTTCTGTTGCGTCATTTTTCCCAATGTAGCATGACCCTGCCCCAGGATACTATCCAGCATACCCGCGCTCTGCTGTAGGGCCTGCCGTTCTCGCAATAACTGCGATTCTGCTGTTTGATCTCCGCCGTTTTCGGTCGAATTTTTGGCGCCGAAAAGCTTCTCTCGTTGCCGTGTACGAAAAATGTGATTTAACAGACGATCTGTGGAGACTTTGATACCATCAACGTCATCGCCTGAAAGAGATACGACTACCTATTGCAAGGATCAACCTAAGATATTCGTTAACATACAACGTGCGAAACAACGGTGTAAAAACAATCTGGAGAACTCCCCCTAACTTGCCCCTTGTCCGATCTCAGAGTCCCTAGATAATTAACACGATACATTCTAAGGTCGCGGCAAGCACAGAAGATTCCAGGGACACACGAAGCCCTTCCTACGCATTCTCGCTGCCCTCTTCCGCCACATAGGGCTTCCCTGCGGTCCCCTTGCCAACTCCTCAAGACGGTTGGTTAACTTCACCAACTGCTGCATCAACATCGCCATCCGCTGCTGTACTGCAACTTCGCTGCCCTCAGAGGCAGGTCGATTGGCCGGTGTAGTGAGGTTGCTACTTCGAGACGTGCTAAGGCCTGAGCAACTCAGAAGATGTTCTCGACGGAGCCCCTGTTCAATAGAGCTATTCTGAAACGAGGAATCGATTCTAGATTTGATTTTACAATATAGAATGCAGGTCCAGAATGGAATTTGAATTTCACGACTTTTTGTCGAACACCGCCTACGAACGCGTGTTGAGTAAAAGTCGGCTGTTGTCTACATTTTCCCTAGTCAAACGCTTTGTTCGATAGGCATCCATCTTGATCACGTTCAATGACCCAATTCTGAAGCTCAGAATAATCGATTCTGAAATTGTTTCTTACACGTAAATGATGCTGTTCCAGAATCGACTCTGAGTCTCAGAATTGGTTTATCGTCCCCCTGAATACCATTTTGACTGGCCTTCTATAAAAATCATACGAAAAGATAATTTTTAACGAAAAAAATTTATTGCACTCGTCGACATTTCAGAAACCACTGGCGTGATCGGGGGCGACAGTGGGGCGGCGAGATTTCATGACACGGATAGAGTTGGACGTTTCCAACGACCACATACCTGCATATTCCGCGGTGCACTATAATCAACCTATGGATACTAAACCACACTCAGCCTACGGATACTAAACCCTAGTTTGCCTACGGATACTAAACCATACAGGGCTCCAAGTTGAAATAGAATATTGCGTTTTTTTGCAATTTCTTTTTTTCAGTTTGACGTGTTTCGGGCTGAGACTTGGTAGGGTATGCTAATACATCCCCTATAGATACCCTATGAGTTTCAGCTATCATCTCGCGGTGGTAGACGAGAACTGGGAAATTAGCTCGAAAAGTTGCCAAATAGAAATAGAATATACACTGTAAATTTTGCCCATGAAATCCGCGTTTTTGCTAGAGAATCACGAGAAATAATGCGAATCTGATAATGAGCTGTACACCAATCGAAAAGCCGCGTATTCAATACCTATACCTAGATGTTTCATGTAGAGAGTTGACCTAACTTGCTAGAAAGCGCAGCTGGAAGTCAGCCGTTCCCGATTTGCACCTTTTCACGGTGTAATATGGTTCATTTGGAGGTTAACTATCTCTTTCGCCTCGTTCCCTATGAACTCTCTCCAACTCTTCACATGAAACATCTAGGTATAGGTATTGAATACGCGGCTTTTCGATTGGTGTACAGCTCATTATCAGATTCGCATTATTTCTCGTGATTCTCTAGCAAAAACGCGGATTTCAGGGCAAAATTTACAGTGTATATTCTATTTCTATTTGGCAACTTTTTCGAGCTAATTTCCCAGTTCTCGTCTACCACCGCGAGATGATAGCTGAAACTCATAGGGTATCTATAGGGGGATGTATTAGCATACCCTACCAAGTCTCAGCCCGAAACACGTCAAACTGAAAAAGAAATTGCAAAAAAAACGCAATATTCTATTTCAACTTGAGTTTGTAGTCAGTCTAGGGATACTAAACGGTTTAGTATCCCTAGACTGACTATGGTTTAGTCTAAACCCCAGGAGTGCTGGACATGAAGTCTTTAGTCAAACTAAATATACTTTCCTATCTTCAGCCTAGAGATATTTTCCTATCTTCAGCCTAAAGATACTTTCCTATCTTCAACCTAAAGATACTTTCCTACCTTCGACCTAAAGATACTTTTTACCTTCGACCTAAAGATACTCCCCTGTCTTGGACCATAGATACTACCTGCCTCCTCCATTCGACCGAGCAGATCATCTATTTCATTTTTCGTCCGAGTTGCTTCTTGGAACACATCCGAGATATCATTGAGGGGATCCATGAAAACTCAACCTACATGAATCTTGCAAGGTTGAAGATACGCGAAAAGATGCCGACTGAAATTGCCGACTCAATGTATTTGATGGCGTTACTATGAAAATAAAACGAAACGAGCTGTGTAATTTATTCTATAACGTTCACCACATCAGAACCTCTTCCGTTCCAAGTTTAAAGGTCGCGGGTTCGAACCCCGGTACGAGCTTTTTTCAGGGTTGGTAGAGTGTAGGGATCTTGCCCTGCGCGCTCGCCCTCGTTACGATCATTTACGATTACCGTCTGTCCATTGCTAGTGCGCCACGTTATGGTATTATGTAGTTCGCCCTTCGATTATTACGCCCTGTAGTCGATCGTCGATCGCGCTACGCTTAAGTGTAATTGCATAGCGGTGAATTACTCAAGTATTAGATTCTTTTTGATCCTTCCCACTTGGCTGCCTTCCTGCGGAGGTCTGCCCTTGTTGTGAAGTTTGTCTACGCTACCCACCGAAGCACTGCTACTAGTTGCGTTGCCCCAGTCACAGGCACAACAAGAGCGTGCGCCTGCGTGCTAGTGTACGCAGACACAAGGCGAAGAACTAGGATCCTACCGACACCTTATGTTAAACACAAAGCGCTGTTGCAAAGTTGGCGTGTCTCTGCAACTTGCGTTATCTCTGCTCCTATGAGGTCCTTCCTCGTGCCATCATCACGAGGCTCTGAAGCGGGTCACTAGCTGCTTTTTATCTTCCCTGTGAGGGGATATAAGTCTACACCTTTGGCTCATCTCGCGTTTAGTTAAATCAACTTAGCAGCAGATCACCCGCGCCAAGATATGCCTTGATGCAATCGATTTCGCCAGCGCCCGCTATGATACAACAGGCCTTGAAAAGGTGTACTCCACTTGTAAGTCCCCGTTACTCATTGCGCGCCGATCGTTTTGTGCTTGCGTGCATAGCTAATACTCCGGCCGGCCGAATAGACCTGAGTAGAAGACTTCACGCTCCTTCTCCCCTTGCGTTGACTATGAGCAACAACGGAGAAGCAGCAGTCCCCTCGTTGAACAGTTTGAGTCGAACGAGGGTATATTTCAAAAAGTCTTCGCGCGTTGCTTCTTCCGTCTCTCACATTACCCAACGCCATCTAGAAAGAAGTGAAACGGAAAACGAAGTGTAGGCATCGCTTGGCAATTCCGAGCACTTCATGAAAGTATTCCCTTCATCGGCAACTCGCTGGGGGCAGTGATCCTCACGGACGGTGTGTCTGTAGGAGAAATCTCCACAGCCGTAGTTCGGTGGAACTCGCACCCGCATGGTGTCAATCGTCGAAAGGGACCGGGGCTGTCCAGAATACATGTTCTGCGGCCCGGTCTGAGCCATCCGGAACCGATGGTTCGTTCGCGTTCGCTGAGTCTCAGAAACGGTCTATTGAACGCACTCTCGCTTATCATCGCAATGGCTAGTGGGAAAGGGTCGATGCTTCCTTTTCCCCCTTTCCACTCCGTTGGGTAAGACCCGCTAAGCGCCTTTTTCGTACAAGCTTTATACGAAACGGCGCGACGGGGTAGAATACTGCGGGGCGGAGAATGTTCTCGAGCCGCCGGCCCGGGGCCGAGGTCCAACCGTTGGTAGATTTTTTCTACAGGTACTGCGGTTGTGAATCACAGATTGTGATTCACAATACCATCACAGCTTGGATTGTATTTTTGATGCCTCGTAGCCTAAGATCTGTCGGCAGCAGCCAAGCGAATCTTTGAGTGTACGTAGGAGATCCTGAGTTACTGAGGAGAAATTGATGACGAAGAGCGCGGGGGGATTACACTGAAAAATTTCCAGTGTAATCCCGCGTTTCTTATCATGCACCAATTTTCAGTGAAAATTGGTGGCAGAAAAAATTATAGAAATCAGTTTCATCGAAGAGAAGCGAGAGCTGTCTCGTGAACTTACACCATTTGGAAGCTCTACAAATTTCTGTCCTGAACGACTGAAGTCAATTTGATCAGACCGTAGTTGTCGCCCGTCGGCGATGATTCTGATAATAAAGTCGCTGATCAAACAGGCTGTTCCATAAGCGCTTTTATTATCAAGTCCGACGCAAATACCACTGAGTGTCTCCATCAATAGCCACAGTGAGGGGATTTGCTGAAATCATTGCCGCGCAAGAACAGATGGGGCTCCGCTCGTCTGAGTGAGTGGCCTCCGGTTACTGGAGCCTGGTATAGCACCACGTAATTCCTTGAAAACCATACTCTCCGTCACCCCATCGGTGACTCCTAGTCGAGGCCTAGACGACCAGGGATCACTCGGAGGGGCTCTAGAAGGTATGGGCTGGGTTGCATTGCTGATTGTTATCCATTGGCAAAGCCAGAGATATATGGATAGTGGAATCTGAGCCGCTGAGATTCTGTCTTACACTTGAACCACAGTGACGGGATCATCTACTAGCTACACTGATGCATGCCCCCGTTGGAGTGTATCACTGGTGCTACTTTGTTGCTTAGACACTTGAGTAACCCGATCGAAGTAGTAGCATACAACAACAGCATGTTGATGGGCAGACAGCATGACGGCTAAGAGAGTAATCATTTGGGAAGCTCCCACAAACCATACTTATCCAAAAATCCGAATCCAAATGGTCGGAGAATGGATCTGTATGCACTGCCTTCCTTCACAACTATATCGGGATGGAAGATGGGGTAAACCAACCGAGCGTTTTCCTTCCCCCGGAAGGTCCATTCTTCACTCGAACCAGCAGCCTTGATTGCAGCGTTGGACATATTGAGATACTCTTTGCAGAGACCTGTGAAAGTTGGATATTCAGTCTTCACGATGGCCATCGCATCTGCGCATGCTTTGCGCATCTCCCCCAGAGCAGCAATCCCATTTCCTATGCCGAATAGAACATCCTGAGTAATTCTTTCGCCGCCGTCCCTCGGTTTGTCCAACCTTCTCGTGGCCAAGCTCACGCTTTCTAATTGCTGAGTGAAACTTGTTTCACTGATATTTCTGAGCGGGTCCAAACCGGTGCCTTCTGGCGGCGGTGCCTTGAAGGTGTATCGCCATAACGCCTTCGCGTAATCGAAATGTGGGAAGCCGAACTCAAACTTGGAGAGGACGTTTTGACCGAAAGAACTGAGGGGAGAGAGCAACGCTACGAGGACCGAGGTACCCGTCAGCGATAATGACTTACAACGTGCTTCGAAACGCTCTGTGGCCTTCTATCGAGGGACAAATAACGGCCTCTGTTCTCACCGCGCTGGCCCTTTCGAGGCGGACCCTCAGAGACTTCGGAATCTCTTCCATGGTCTTCTCATTACTGTAGTGACAGCTAACAGCATTTCCCTCAACGATGAGGTCTGTAGCGAGCAGTGGAGGGAAGCCCTGAGAGTAAATGATCATGAGGGGGACATAAATCGGGGACATCTGATGACGCGATTGAAGTTCCTACGTCATCTGAGATATGAGGGCCTACCGCACCGATCGCGACGATGAGTGGTAGGTTTGATAGCCATGCAGCAGCACTGACGACCATGGACCGTCTAGTCAACATTTCAGTGATTAAAACCGAACTACTTGTATGATACATCTTTTGCCCCTCAACATGGACCACTGCATGCCCCGCCAGGCCTTCGCGCCAACGGTTTTCGCGGAACTAGTTATTGCACAAAACGAGACGACATTTCGCTCGTCCGTAGCTGTGTTAGATCCAGAACCTCGTAGTAGGCAAACTCAATACCCGTGGGATATGGAATAATAGGAATAATACTTAACCCCAACCTATTGGTTGGATTGAACCACGTTGCGAATGTTCTCGATGCTGGTGGTGCCGTTAGGATGGACGATGCGAATGCGGTTGGTGCTCACTCTTTCCTTCACATGCCCCAATGAAAACGCCCATGCTAGCTTGCGCGGTACTCCAGTGTAGACCAGTACTGGTGATGAAACAGAAAAGGGCTCATTGTCGATCCTACACCCAGTGGATCTAAGTTAGATCATCTAACACTGGTGGGTCTAGATTACGTCGCTCGTCCCGTGAACTCATTCCAACTGCTGCCACTGCCGTTAAGTTAACCAGCATGGTCTACCAGCAGGCTGCTGGTGTGGGCCCATCATGGGCCGCCCATGTGAGCTGTACCCGCTTGCGTCCTGTGCACACGACCCGTCTAACAGGTCAACAATCCAGATTTGTGGTCCGCTGAGTTATACCCTACAGTAGCGATGGCGCAAGATGAATAATAATAAAGAATAATGAGAGAAATATGAGCACTATGCTCCTCCAGGAACAGCCTTCCTATGGAGAGCTCACTGACAGCTCGGTCAACGCAAAGGGGAGTGGGTCCAAGCAACTGCCTGGCGGAGGGGGATCTTGAAAGTCACATCGTCTTATTCCCTGGGCATCGTCATCAAACCAAGACGGCTTATCCGTGCGGCGTTGCCGATAGGCACTCCGCTTCATGTGAGGCTGTTTGAACGGATAGCCAATGTGATAATCTTTGATGGTGTCCTTCGACTCGAAGGCTTCGAGGCACTACAAAAAAAGAGAGGTGGCAAGGAGAACGATATGATGAGAAAATATTACAACTCGACTCTGTATTGCTCAAGGCGTGGGGTCTCGGGACAGATGATTTCTTCTGTTTGCGCCCCTCTGTCCGCTTGAAAGTTGAAGCTGAATGATCGACTGTTGCCATCCCGTGCTTTGCCGTCGCCGTTGCCGCAAACGATACCACCGCGGAGCTCGGGCATACCGTCAGCATATTTCATCGGGGGAAAGGGCGGATCACTCGGATCAGGAGCGGCCACAGATTCCTGAGAGAGGGAAGCATCTTTGATGAAGTAGCAACACGAGCTCTGCGCGAATGACAACAGGATCGTCACCCATTCCGATTGCCTCATCGAGGGGCAGTCTTACTGCTGTCGGTGCAGCAGGAGCAGCAGCAGAAGTTGTGGACTGCCTAGTCGACACTTTGGGGACTTTATTCTTCGATTTCTGGCTATCCGCCGTGCCGCCAGTGCCGATGCCAAACGACAGTTTCGCTGCTGCCAATGCAGTGGTAATGAAGGATTTCTTACTCGACTTTTTGGTAACCTTATCCCTGGATACCGGGGACTTTATCTTATGGACCTTATCTTCCTTCAATTTTCGATAACCAACTGTGCTGCCAGTGGCGATGCTGAGGGACAATAGAGTCGCTGCTAGGAATGTAGCAGTAGTGATTAACTTTCTGGTCGGCATTTAGGTTTTATGATCAACACTTCTTAGGAAAGCCAATCAAGCAGAGCCCGATATGGCGATGCCCGAAATATGAACCGTGACGGTTCAACCGTCCAACCTGCACGCTCAATACAATGGTGTTTCTCGCGCGCTAGTACTGTTTCACCCAATAGCCGCAGTGAAGGGATTTGAGGAAATAATTTTCGCACGAAACGTGATGGCATCTCGCTCGTCCGAGGCGAACGGACGACCCTTAGTCTCAAACATAGCGGAACTGGAATCACTATCATAAAAGGAAAGTTATTTTCCAAAGGAAAAAATCTCGCGTAGATCAAACGATGTGATTCACAGTTATCGTATACTATATTCTCCATACACCGTATGTACCATCCACGTGCACATGTCATATCGCGTGCAATACATGCCATTATCGACTGTCCAGCATCGCCTCGCTTTGAGTTCAGTACGCTCAACGGTTCTTGCCACTGGCCAGGGTAGGTACGCGGATCCTGATTCGGAGGCGGATGGAAGTGATTGTGATTATTCATTCAGATACGTTAATCAGGTTACGATTTCATGATTTTATCACGCTTCCGGATCGAGCACGGTCTTGCAGCATCGCACTTAGATCTCACGATTCTGTGACAGAATTTCTGTCTCACTCTTCCGTAATCAAATCAGGTTTTCTCAACCAATTTTGGAACAAAATCAGGAAAGTTGCATCAGACAAGAGCTCGAGTGGTTGACGTTTTACAGCCGGCCGAGTGCTTGACCACCCTCGATGTGCCATACTCTCCCAACGCACTGGCATAATCGAAATGGCATGCTGTATCTAACGCTCGGGGTGTGACTCACACCGTGTGAGTCACAGACTGTGACTCACAGTGTGACTGTCACACCCTGTGATGGAATATGAACAATGCGCGGACCGCGTAGATTGCTTGCATGCCCGCATAGGTAGTACACTTTTCGTGCATTAACCGCTTCCGCCAACTAAGTCTATCCCGAGGATAAGTCGCAAGTCCGCAAGCGGCTTACAAGAAAGAAAATCCCAGAGTCTGGGACCCAGACTGGGATTCCCAGCTCGGAAGACTGTGAAAAGAACTCCCAGTGTACATTACTGTGACTCACAGTCTGTGAGACTAGTAGAAGGTCTAGGGCGGCCCAACCAACAAGGCCTCCAACATTCGTGCGGATGACAATCCGCGGAATGCAACAGCTGCGGAGGTTGTGAGAACATGCTGATTACGGTTCATGCGAGGCCTGGCCTCGGAGGCCACATATTGCTGATACTGTATTCACGCATACTACGGATTGTATGTTGTGGAAGCGGCATTGCAGCCACAAATTATCCGTCCGATGGTCATTCAAGGACATGACGGACGAAGAAGGAATCGACAAAGTTGCCAAGTCTTGTATAACCAGTCGTTCTCCTACGAGACATGGAAGGCCGCTGAAATCCGGATTGCTGATCTCGATTTTGTCCCGAACCTGCAAATCATAGTCGCTGGGTTCCGAGAATTGCTGTATCTTTGTCTCTATATTTCGGTATATGTTCTACTTTTTTTCTCATTTTTCTTCTTTTTCTGTTTGAAATTTTCAAGAGGAAATTTTCCAGGATTTATTCTTTCCGTTAGCCACACTGACCAAATATTGGTCACCAATAGAGTAGCCGTTCTGATGCACGAATGGTAAGGCCTGATCGCATTGGAGCTGAGTGGACGGGAGAATGCGCTGGAAACGGTCCACCCTTTCCTCGGCGCAGTGCTGGCGGCACTCCCATTCGGAAATGGCGAATAAACCGTAGGCCAGAAGAAAAACGTGCATTGGAGTCGCATCGAAGGCAGTGGGTGGTCAGGGGCTCGGAGGTTCCCAACCGCGAAACCGACTCGCGCAGTGCCGGCTGCATTGCGACGTCCTTAAGAGTCCCAGTTCTTGGTACGGCACTTATGCCAGAAGCCTGCTGAGTGTAAAAGATGATACGTAAATTGAACGCAATGCGGGAGAGGGCATACGGCAGTACAAGAAAACTGCAGATTATTGAGTTGAGGGTTACAGTGGAACAATCAGTAGTGTTTCAGCTAATTTAGCTTCATCGATTAGTGGCCGTATCAGCTGTAGCTGTGAACAGTATCGCGCATTAGTCGGGCCTCGGGATTGAGCCCGGGGTCTTTTGATTCGCAAGTATACAAGCTAACCACGCGGCCAAATGGCTCTAGTGACCATACTTTACTACCCTAGACTTTGCACTCCAGTTCGTAACCGACCCACAAGAACATCCGGTGACACTTATCACTGATCGGGAAACGCCGCGACAGTCGACATGTCTTCGAAGGTAGATTCGCAATGCGAACTGAGTTCGCCGAACTCCTGCAGCTTCGGGTGCCTCGAATGACATTTATGGTCAAACCATTCCCTGCTACTTCAACAAGTTGTGGCGGTGTCCCATCATTTATTTCGCCAGCAGCTGCTGCTGAGCAGCAGAAAGTCTTCATTAAATTGATGCTGTAGTTCCCTTATTTAGAGCTCGAGAAACACGATGCCCAGTAGCTGCACACAACAACAACAACAACAACAACAACCACATCATTACCATCATGACACATCCTTTTCACATCAGTACATCCGCGCTCGACGAGCGGCTACTTGCGGCTACTGCTTGGATTTTTTGCGCCGCAAGATATCCCAGAATTTGGATTTGCCCCCAGTCGTCTTCACTGTATCATACTTGATCGTGTCCTTCTCACGATCAACAGCGTGAATCTCGACATAACCATCCCCTTTTTTGAAAAAATCCCAATGTAGCGCCCGGGCTTTCTGAACCGCCTCCTCGGACTTTCTGTGAATGGTATCGCAGAAATTCCCGAAAGAACCATATTGGGTTATCACGACCCTCATAACAGTCCCGCAGGCAGTCCACATCTTGGCGATTAGTGCCCTCCCGAGGCCCTCCATGTCGTAGAGCTCGCTTTGGAAGATATAGGGACTTTTCTCCCCGAAGGCATCCGTTGACACATCCGGCCATTTTGGATGACTCTCTAACTTCTTAGTGAGTGAATCAATACGCTCCAGTTCCTCGCGATAATGAGAGTCACTAATATTTCTGAGTAAGTCTAAGCCAGTTCCTGCGGGAGGGGGATCTCGGAAATAAAAAAGCTTAGAATCATCTTTCGGAGGGCTTCGTTATTAACGTCACTTTCGTATCGGTCACAGTGGATTCGAGAAAATAATTATCGCACGAAACGTAATGGCATCTCGCCCGTCCGAGGCGAGCGAGACAAATCGATTGCGCTGGCGTTCGCTAATGCTTCGACTAACTGCAGATTTGCAAAATTATCGGAAGGCGCATCATCATCACTTTTGTCATTGGTAATTTCCCATGGAATGCGGCGTCCGACTACTTCTCCTGCTATTCTACTTTCTGGCACCTCTAGCGATAGGAGACATCATCAAAGTGGATGCCACCAGTGATGCCCCGTTACTCGAGCTGCCGCCCTTCGGACTCGGCCCTAGGGGACGTATCATAGCCGATCTGATAGTTGGTAGTAGAGGGAGGGGGTGCTCGGATATCAATTCTACGTTTTGGTGAAATTTTGGTATTACGGTTTTTGGAAAATTACCACGGTTGGTCGTCAATTAATGTGTGTAAGACTTATTTCATCCATCATTCCCGAAACAACGTCTTCTTCCAAATTCTTCCCTCGGGCTCAGATTTGTGGTTTGATATCGTTTGTTGATTCTCTTCATTCATTTATGTAATTCTTGGTAGCTAACCGTTGGTTCGGCTTGAACGCATTTGAGAATATATTTTCACCCTAACCGTCGCGGCCGTTTCTTTGTACCCTCGCGAAATCTCACTGTTAGTGCCCGAGAATGCTCTCCGGATTCATAAGTCTGGAGGAGACAGCCGGCATGGTCAAAAACTGCGTGGTTACTGCGGCATTAAGGTCCTTTTTCGCGCTTCTCAATAGAACATTTTCACCAATTTCTCTGTCTTTTCGACCGTCAAAAGCTCTTGTTGAGCTCGGGACGAATCATCCCTGCCTAGCGTATCTTAACTTCACCCTCAGCATTCTCAGGAAGGGCAGACGAGGGAAGAGTTTTCGAAGTACCATTAGGAAAAATTTCTTTGATGGTGGACGTTAATAGCTTACTAATTTTTTGTTTTTCGGTATGCGGCATTTCTGATGTGAGAACTTTTTCGAAACTGTTTCGTCTCATTTCAAGTTTTGTTCCATTTTTACAACCCTTCTTTGGCGAAAAAGTAGGAGGAATTTTCTTTCAATTTTTTCTGCTTTTTCGGATGTATTTTCATTTTCGCACAATTTCTCAACATGCGTGTATCGGTTGGCATTTTGGAGGTATCTTTCGCCTTTGCCATTTCCAAGCTCGACCTGTGATAGCATCTTTTAGTTTTAATGCATGAACGACTGTGACGGTACATATGGAAAAAAAAATTAAAAATTAAAAACTGAATTTTTAATTCATTAAATATAACAGGTATTGTAGGAATCTTTGCGTATCTTAGGTTGACCCTTGCCTTAGGTAATAAAACCTCCCCTTCGCCGGGTCGGTGGGTGCTGGTGCTTTCGTTGGAGCAATTTGAGCTGTGGGCCCAGTCGATTAAAAAGGAGGAGTTGATGCCGGGCGCGAGAGGCGTAATCAATACCAATCGTCCGTCGATTTATAGGGAGGTAAAGGTCGCGGGTTCGATCCCGGCATGCGGCATTTACGGTAATTTTTTAGGAGTTTTGTTGCCCTGGGGAGCGCATCCATTTTGATATCTCGGTGCGAGCTGACAGGCCTGACAAGTATGTAGTGGGTGGATGATTATGCGTGGGTGAAAAACTCCGCAATCTCAAAATCCGTGTGGAATCATGGTGACCTCAAGATTCTCGTTTTTGCGAATGAGCGGCTCTTTCCAGGAAACGTCACGCGCCACGAAATTATGCAGGTATATTATGTTTATTGCGAACCCTCAACAGCCAGGCAACTCATCATCATCGCGTTTGGTTCGGTCGATCATCGGAGAGTCTTCGCGTGAGGATGAACCTTCCGCGGAGCAGATAGGATTTATGGAGTCCCCGTTGCTGGTGGATACACCTCCTATGAGTCCGGAGGCGTATCTTAGGGGTGATGAAGATGAAGGTAGTGGGGTGTTGGGCTGTCATGCGGAAGGTCTTGGGTTCAATTCCGCCGACGGTTGTTTTCTCTTTTAATTATTTTGCTTTTGATGCCGACGATCGATGAAATTCCAGATGAATATCGGAGCAGTTGATGATTCTTGAATCGCCTGCCAGAGCAACCTGCCTGAGCCCTTCGTAGCTCGAGCTTACCAAATTTGTAATAATAATAATACCCGCTCGTTGCTCAGGCAGCATAGATGGTATGAATAGGTATTACTCCGCGGTGATCTCGGTATCATCGATTAAGGGATCATCAGTCGTGTATCGTGATCATGAATGTTGCTCGTCAGCGGCAGCAGATGCCCGTCAGGGTTTACAGTCGTTTTGCGTATCGGCCAAGCCGAAACTACTGTAGGCTATGAACGCCGGCCTGTCTCCAATGGGCTGGTCGAGGGCTGACGACCAACCGACGGAGATTCGTCAGTATTCTTACAACTTTGATGTTATTACTATCCACAGCAATATCCCAGGCGTGCTACTTGATAGTTTTCCTTTTCTATTTAATAGTTACCACTGTGCGTATTTTCATGTTCTCGCCAGGTTGATCGGGGAAAACTATTTCTGTTTTTACCTTTCGGAATATTTCTGTCGAAAATGAAAAAAATCCCTAGGTAACCTGGGGCACCTGGAGTTATACTCGCCTTAGTGCCGTCGATGTGATATCGAAGTATCAGTATTATTATGGTGGTCTCCAATCGCTTTTATCTCACATCAAAAATAGTCCGGTGACAGCCATAATCGTTCGAAAAGGAAGTTGATGCCGGTCTTACATCACATGATGTAAGATACTCTCAGTGAGGGCCAGTATATATCTGCCTGTCGTATCTTTCCCGTATCTTACTGGCTTCAACCTTAGATACGCTCAACAGCAGCGGTCAATTTGACCAACCGAGGCTGCAGGTAGTCGGCAGCGTTCGGTTCGAGCAAGCAGATGGACGCCAACTGGAGTAGGATGGGGGAGTAGCGCGCGCCCCGGTGATCGATTTGGATATATATTAGTTACCAGCTGTTGCCGTTGGCAACGTGTGTGTTGGGCTTGGCGACTGCAGTGGTAGCGTCGGCTGTGTTGTATTATGGACTCATGGCTAGTGCTTGGCGGAGGTAGTATCTTAGGTTGAACCGTGCAAGATACGGAATAGGTCAAGGTGATTACATTTTTTCCAGATACTATACACTGCTGCATGTCTTCCACTTGTCGGTGCTTCTGTGGATGTCTCTCTACTTCAGCTTATGGTGAGTTTTCTGGGGCGATCCTGCTGCAAATCCGAGACGTTTTCACCCGGGGAAAACCGATGATGATTTCATCACGGTATTTTCTTGACGAATATGATAATGGGCGTGCAGGATAACAGCCATACTGTATCCTAGCCACTGGGCGAAAGCGGAGCGATAATTTCGTGGCGCAGCGGTCATTAGCGGAGCGAAGTTCTGTCAGGTACCGGTCCTTAAAGGAACAGGATGCCACCGGCGATCCAAACACTCTGACGGCGAGGTGGCTGCCTCAACTCGCACAGAAGATATATGATATTCTTGAGTTGATGATGTACGGCAGTGGACAGGCGCAGGTTCGATTCCCAGGGGCGGCATTTTTCAGGTATTTATTGACGGCTCTGGGGTGGCAGAGTTCGAGACCGAGATTAAACAGGACAGAAATTAGATTCGCTGGAGTTATATCAACTGTATCGATGTGAGTGGAATCTTAGGTCGATCCTTGCAAGATACGAATAGGGTTGACTCTCAGGTATCTTGGATTTTTCGAAATTACTTGTACGTCTGAGCAAGTCTGTGCTGGCTACCGGCTGTCCCGTCTCATCCTCCATTCACTCGCTTACCTCTGCATCATTGTGGCAGTCAACTTCCACCTCGCAGTCATCAACAACCAGGTCGGTGTGCAAGTGCAAGAGCGCGCGCCCTGATGATCGATTTCAGATTCGGGAGGCCGGTATTAGTTTGGACACGGGAAGAATGTATCAGCGATTCTATGCTTACTCGTACTTCAGAGTTGCCTTCCTGCTGTTCATCGTAAGCAAGCGTTTGGTTTTCCCGCGCGCCACGAAATTGCCTTTCCTCCTCAGATTCAACCGACGGTTATGTTGTTTATTCAAATGTCGGTGTTCAGCTGGTATGAGGAGTGGGCTGTCACGCTGATATATTGGCTCATAAAATGGCTGCTGTTGTTGGCAGTAGCGTGGAGCTTCAGACCGAGACCGAGTAGGAAAAGATATTTTCGGGCGCGCGCTTTTTACACAAGGAATGTTGAAATTTTGCTGTTTGTGGTTTCTTTCCACGGAACGGGGAAGGAAATTTGAAGGAGTCTTGATACAAGAAATTTCTGGGCGTGCGCTTTTTACATAGAAAATATTGATGGACGATTTTAACATGTGAAGGACGATCCTGGGAGGGGTTCTTGAAACTGGGTAAAGGCGACAGCCTATTGACCACTCGGGATGCTTGTGACGGTTTTTTCTGGGTTTGAATCTGGTATAATTTCGTGGCGCGCGACTTTTTTTAGAGAATCTGAAGTTATTCAATATTGCGGTTGCGGACCAGCGGGCTGAGTTTGAGGATGATGATGAAGGGCAGCAGCAGCGTGGCCGCGGGGAGGGTGGTAGGATTTGAGGGAAATTTGGTATGTTATATTTTTTTGGCAGGTCAAATTTCAACGGCTCGGCTGTGAACGTATCATTAGAGTGTATCTTTTCTTTTGTGAATGACCAGAGTCGACTTGAAGATACTCTTGTGTGTTATTGGGTGTTGATGAACAGGTTTGCATTTTTATGGTATTATTGTAAATGGCGGTAGCGGTCGGGTCAACTTCGACGATCGGCGCCGCCTTCCTTCGGGGCGTGGGTTCAACAGCGATGGGTGACGAGTGCCAGGATGTAATAAAAGGCGGAGCGAAGCAATTTTTTTATTGGTTTTTTCAGGGTCCATTTTATAACGTTGATGCTCGAACTCGGAAGGCTATGCAGAGGAGCTTGTCCGTGCTACAGATGGTGCGGGCTGATAACAGTGAGCTTCGCTCCGCTGAGATTTTTTGAATAGTTTGGGTTGCATCAGGTCTGCATAGAGTTGCTGATCGGCTGTATTTGAGCTCAGTGAGTGGAGCGATAAATTTGAACGAATTGAGGCGACACAAAATAACGCACATATTGTGTGTGGCGAGTGGCATAAGGTAGTATTGGTGTGATGGACGGGCGCTGTACCGGCGTGGTGGAGGTCCATGGTTCTAACCCGGCTGATTATATTTTCCAGACCGCTCTACCCGGATTGTTTTACGTACAAGTGCGCCGATATTCTGGACGCTGAGAGCGAGAGTCTGCTCGATGTAAGAAACGAATTTTTCTACGAAATTTATAATAATTTTTTCGTACCAAATTTTTCGTTTAGATACTCCCGAGCTGCCTGTCGTGGATGATATCTGCGCAGCGCGAAGATTCTAGGAACACGATACTCGTGCATTGTTTTGCCGGGAGGTAGTAGAAAAACTACTTTGTTGGTGGGTATCTTTCCGCGATGTCTTTGAAATTTGCGCAGCGCGAAGATTCTGACTGTTCATTAACAGTATCAGTAAGCATATTGATACTGCTCATGTCACCATGGCAAGATTCGAAAAAAAAGATTCCATCTCACTTTCGAGGTCAGGTCGAGGTCGGTCGGAGTTCTTCTCGCCTACTTCGTTTTGGTGATGAGGATTCCCTTCAGGCTGGCATTCGCACATGTAGGATAGATGAAATCGATCACGTGATCGATTTGGATTCTTGGTCTCAGCTACGCCGGATGCGACCAGAGTGCAGTCCGAATAATGGTTTTATGCAGCAGTTGGCGGCCTTCGAGAAAGAAGTGTTAAAAAATTCCGGGCCGATTTCGGTAGTGGAAAGTGCAAAGATACGCCCGCACCGCGAAGGTTTTGGGTCAGGTATCCCGGCCCTCCGCCATATTTGCGGTGGAGAACCTTGAGGAGAAATTGGAACTAGTCGTGATGGCAGCAAAGGAACGTTTAAGTGGGTACCTGTTTTGCATCTTGCCTGGATCAACCTAAGATGCTTTTCATGGGGTTACGAGAATCTAACTACTCTGTATTGTCCCTGCATCAACCTAAGATACTCTGTTTCAGGAGTGATGGACGCGGAATTGCTCGTGTCCCCGCAGCCACTGCCCACGTATCTTGGGAAGGTGTCAGAAAGAGAGGTAAAAGGGAAGATAAAATTCGACAATTCTTAGCGGAGCGAAGTTTTTTTTCGGGCTCCAAAAATAGATCTCATTGTGTTGGGCTAATTGAATTGGGTTTTTTCTGTTGAGACTAACCAAGGGAGAATCCTTCACGCTGCGGGGTCTCTTGGTAACCTTTTCTGTCGCTGGCGTGGGTCAACCTAAGATACCAGATGCGTTTTTGTGTCAGGGCGTGAGCGGTGAGGTTTTTGGATACCCCAGGGACTATGTAATGAGCTCATTGTTTTTTCGAATCGGGGGTTCATATGTGAGATATCTTAGGTCGACCCTAGGAAGTCATGGAGGTCGAAGATACGCCTGGTTGGTATGTATATGATGACTCTTATTAAAAGCACTGCAGTGGGCGGCGGGTTGGCAGTTTTAACGGTCGTAGCGGAAGGCCACCGCTGAAGATTTTTTTGAGCGGAGCGAAGCGTGGAAGGTTTGACTATACTTATTCTTCTCGAGCGTATCTTTGGCGAGGTTGGCCTACACGTACCTATACGCAATCCATTTTGTCTTTCACCACCTCCACCACCATCAGTGTTGTTGATGATCAGCTTGTTATTCGATGCAACTGTTGGGTTAGAAACCTATTCTAATGAAGTGGGTTGTGGTAGGAGTTACGGAATTTACGGTATGTAAAAAACCAATTTCTGTCAACTGTGAATCCATTTTAATATAGGTGACACTAGGAGTGGGCCTTGTTCGAATGATCCGACGATTCCGTTTCCGCTGTAGCAGGTGTCTGATTTTCCGTGTCGACTCGGGAAGCGAAAAGTGTCGACCCGCCCTAGATAACACTGCTAGGTCGTATCAGATATTGAGTGAGGATGGAGTAGCTGTTACCCCTTCAGAGTACTTGTTGTTGTTGCCCTACTACTTTTTCTCCACACCGGATGCCCCCTAGGAAGGTCGCTGCCAAAAGCAAACCATCATCGCCAGCAGCTCAACGCAAGAAGAGCGAGGAAGAGGAAGTTGAAGTTGTTGTTGAGAATGACGGCGGCAAGGCGGGTGCTGTTGGTGTCGAAGGAGGGGAGGAGACGGTGGAGGTAGTAGTACATGGGCAGGATTATGAAGTATATCATTTATGAATACTGAGAAAAACGGTTTTGTGCAAAAAGCGTTGGAATTATCGCGGCGGAGCGAAGCTGGTCATTTTTAAATACCTGTTGTCTGGCAATGGGATCCTGCGTTAGGGCAGGGAGTATATCATTCATCAGTACTGATCAATGCGTCGGAATTATTGCGGCGGAGCGAAGCTGGTCATTTTTAAGTTTGTCTGGTAATGGTGTTATGACTTGCTATGGTTATCGTGTCACTTGTTTTTACGATTTTACGATTTCTCAATTTTGTCTCTTTGTCGACGTCTATCAGTATTAACAGAATTATTACATCGGGGGTAATCTATCATAGTATTGGTACAGGGTGATGGAAAGACTGGAAAAGGGCAGACCAAATCGGTCTGCGTTACGTTCAGCACTCTGAAATCGGTCGCTCGAAAAGTTTCTGCGTTGGAGCCCTGTACCAGTACGAGTATCTTCTGGGAAATTTTGAATACCGGTTTTTGAATACTGTCGTAGTTGTCGTGATTTTAGATATCTTCGAGTGAGCAGACGAAAGACGTCGAAATGACACCGGTCGAGTTGGTGGAAGAAGCGGAAGGGGAGGAGAAAAAAGAAGATGAGGAAGTTGAAGAAGTGGGATTGAAAATCTTGGCTGTGCGCAAAGATACTTTCTCAGGAGGTCCCAGCGGAGATGAAAGATTTTGAGGAAGATACTCGTCCACGTGTGACGGAAATTGGGAAGTTTGGGAGCTTCGATTCGACCTTGGATACGTATTTTGGCTTTGGCGGGTTGCTGGGCTCAAACTCGACCGAGGGCTTCCAGTACCTACTGAGCGGAGCGAGGAGCAATATCGGGGTGAAGGGAGGAAGTCGGGGTATCTTTGCATTCGAGGTGAGCATGCTTCGACCTGTTCCGTGCAACGGAATAAAATCCGTCGATTTTTCAAAAGGGAGTATCTTTGAGTTGTCAACTTTGGTTTGCGTATCTGTGAGTTCTGTCTCGACCGCGGATCGGCCTAGGATACTGTATGCTAGCTTTTCGTTTCGACCGATTTCGACGGGATAAAAGAATAATAGGGAGCTGGCGCTGTAACGATGCTTCTCTCTCACCATGTGGCGGTAGCGGCGTATCTTAGGATTTCGTGCCGTTCGTTCTTCGACCTCGGATACTATGAGGTAGTATTGAGAACGGAACAGGAATATACTGAATGCAAAGCTGGGCTGAGTCTTCATCTCGTAGAAATAGTTAATTTGAAGAGGCAAAGATGAGGCCGGAGTGGCAACATGAAAGAGATATCTTCCTAGATATTTGCTAGCATCTAGATATGGCCCGGAGTCTCGCGTCTCCTGGAAGAGGTGCTCTTGAGGACTGGATTTTGTGTCTTGTCAGGTTAAAGTCGCTGAGATATTGGCGCGCCTATGGAGCTCAGCTACAGCACGTAGGCAAAACTTATCTTCCACGCATAATAAGTAGGTCCCCTGGGGTCCTTGAGTAGAAGGGAAAAGAGTGACGTGAAAGTTAATCCGATTAGCGGAATTTCCGAGGCGAGTGGTCGGTAGGGTGCAAGAAACTCAGCTGGAGGGAGGCTGCCAGCTGCATGTGGCTCGAAGCAAAGGGTGGTGACTGCTAGAGTCGGTCGCCTCCCAGCCTTCTTATCCGTTTCAGCGAGGATAAAACTCCCGGAAAAAGAGCATCGCGAGGTTGATTCATGCATCTCGCGAGAACGCTTTATGGGTCCAAGAACGACGATCGAAAAATCCTTATCTTCGTGGGGATGGCGGAGCATGGGCGATGATCGAGGGAGTGTCTTGCTGGGCACGGACGAGCATGATGTCGCCTTTGACGCGGGCCTGGGATATGATAGAGTTTACGGCCATCCCAAGCAACAGCATGCAGGAAGGTTTGCTAGTAAGCTAGAACGAGGGGTTCAAAATTTTCGCAGATTTCCGTTTTTTTTTCCAAAATATAAAATTAATTTTGCTCCATTGTGGATTCGAAGATTTTATGGATGAATTTTTTCCTGTTCCTGCTTTGGAAGCGGATATATTGTCCGTTCTTTGATCCGGCTCAGAAATTGAGGAATTTCCCGAAAGTATTAGAAGGGGTTTTCAGAAAATTATACCCTCTCGATAGGTGTGCAGTGGTATCATTTTATTCGTTTCAATTTTGGTGGTTTTTTTGGAAGTATCTTCGCCTCTTCGTGTGAAGTCGGGGAAATATTTCTGCCATTTTTCGCTTGAAAAAATATTTTCCAGTTCCGTCTCATTTTTTCTCTTTCTCAGACGGCCCTTGCGTGTGGAAGGGGACTCACACGACTTTCATGGACAAGGCAGATTTCGGTAAATTTTCCGGAAAATTTCCGGAAAATTCCGGAATTTTTTCCTCATCCTCAGGTCTTGATGACATCGTTACCGTCGTATTGAATCTAGGAGAAGATTCTGATGATCGTCATTCGAATTCCATTGCCCTTTTCAAAAACGGCCAGCGAGTTACCGACCCAATTCCCCTCCCAGCGGAGCTCCTGGGCAAGGATATTTTCCCCACGATCACCTTCAAGAACGTCCGGGTTGCGGTCAATCTCGGACACGCTGCTGACGGCAGAAGGCCGGCCGAGCTGGCTGGCCTTACTCAGAGGCTGTCGTTCAAATGTCGAAGCTTGCAACAGAGCGCGGCGGAAGATATTTCGGTTTCGCCGTATTTTTCGAACCAGCCGAAGGAGCCGGAGGCGTTGATGATAGTTGGACTGCCCGATCAAGGCGTGTTTGATTTTGTGGATTACTTTATGAGGAAGAACCCGTATAAGTACACGGAGGTATCGGACAGAACGATGTTTGAATGGTGAGAAAATTACAATCGGAATTTTTCGCGCATTTTTCGGCTTCTCCTATAGGGGGTTCGCGTTTCATTTTAAAATCGCGTGGATTTCTGATTGACGAGAAAAATTGCGGGAAAAATTTTAACAATTTTTGCAATTTTCAGGTTGAAATCATCCTCGCTCCGCCCGCTGCGACGAGGGACGGAACCGTCGAATGACCGTCCGGATTATCTCTTCGGAATTCAGCCGATCGACGAGGGTATCATACGATCGCGCATACGAGATTTCGCGAACTCGGAACAGGATGGACGATCGGTTGTAGTGACGGGGGATCGAACCTGTGCGGGAAATATGTTGGAGGGTTTTGAGCAGATACTGGTTGAGATAAAAGGAGGGCTGCTGCAAGAGGAAAGAGCTAAAATTATGTCGAAATTTTCGGCTCATAAACGTAAGATTTTGTAGATTTTTTTTTGCGAAATTTTCTGGAAAATTATGAAATTGTTTACTCCTCATTGGAGTTTTTGGGATCGTAAAACGGCTTAGAACAGTGACGATTTTTGTCTCGCGGTGAGCAGTAGTGCTGAACGTGAGATTTTGCGGAATTTTCCCGGTGAAATTTCCATCTTTTCATCAGAATTTTCGGAATTTTTCCTTCAAAAAAGAAGAAAGCTTTCCTTTTTAGGCGTTGCCAGAATTTGCGTGGGAGAACCCGACGTTGAGTACCAAAATTATGTGAAAGATTTGGTACGGGGTGAAATTGTCACGGCTAAATCGGCAGAGCGGGAGAGGAAAATTGAGGAGTTGAAGAAGGAGTGGAAGGCGAGGATGGTGGAGAAGGAAAGGCAGAGAAAAGGTAATAATGAAAAGCGCGGGCGCTGGGGATAGAACCTGGGTGATGTGAATGAAAAGACGTCGTAATATTGTTGTTGAAGTTGAATGAAAAATCTCAGCGGAGGTTGATTGGGCGGAAAATTTTCGATATTTTTCGAACGCATTGTATGTTTCTAAATGATACCCTCCGCGGGAATCGAACCTGGATTTGTTCCCTCACAGTCAAAGCCGCTGCCCGTGCGGCTGAGAAGGCGCGTAGAGAGGCGGCTGCGGAGGCTCGTCGTAAGCGGAAGGAGGCGGCGATGAGAGCGGCCGCGGCTAAGAGGGCGGCCGAGGCACGAAAGGGCGATGAACCGGCGACCGATGAGGCTAGCGAAAATAAAACCGCTGATGACGTTGTAATGAACGCTCAGGAAGAAGTAATAGTTTGGGGGATTTGTGGTATGATGAGGCTGAGCGGAAGTATTTTGGTGAGGCTGCGCTCCACTTCGACTTCTTAGGGAATCTTTGGACTGCGGCTGAGTATCCTTTTCATTTTCATTTTTTCTGTGAAGCCAGGGCGATGTATTTGCTTCAGAAAGAGTTTTTTTTCGGAAAGAAAAGATTTTCGTCATCGTATGACGATTTTCCCCGCCGCGAATTCCCAGGGTATGTTCATACCTCGCGGAATGTCTTTTGTATTCATTTTTCGCGAATTTCCGTGGCGAGAAATTTTCGTGCTTGAATTGGTGTCTTTCTCAATTTCGTGAAAAATTATTGTTTAGTTTTTTGCACCCAGTAATTTGTCGAATTTTCCGCAGGCCGAGAGTGAGGAGGAGCACGTGGAAGAGGTCGAGGAGGAAGAGGAGGCTGACGAGCCCGAGCCGACCCTACCTGAGGTTGAAGTCACTGATGATGATTTAAAGAAGGCTATGTAATAGCGGGGAAAAGGGAAATTGGGGTGTTCAATAGACTGACTCTGTTGAATTTTGGGAGCGCCCCCGGGATTCAGCTCCCATCGGTTTTTGCAACTCAGGAGGGGCAGTCTATTGAAAACTTTGTTTGAGTCGCAGAAATTTTTCGGACAGTTTTACGTTTTTTACGTTATTCTCAGGACGGGTGGTTACTTCCGCCGCCAAAGGCTACACGATATCAGCCCGGGCAGTTTATCGGCGGGGTATCTTAGCTTCACTCTGCCAAACGCAGAAGATTCTTTTGAGGACGGTCGAAAGGTATTTGACGAAGTTGTTTATGAGTGGGAAAAGAAGGAAGACGCTGAAAAGTGGGGGAAAATCTTTTACCGTTTTTTCTTGATTTTTTTGTGTGTTAGTAAACTGGCAACGTGGATACGGAATCGTAAGGTGCTCGAGAAGGTGCCGTCGATTACCAAGCCGAGCGAATGGTTTGAAGTTCAAAAGAACGCCTGGTCGGAGACCAAGCTGGAGTGGAGGAAGAAGCATAGGTAATGGGGAATTTATTCCGATTTTGGGGCGTTTTTCCGCAGGCTGGGTTTGGGTTTCATTGGTATTAATCATAGGCGTTTTGGTAGAAAACTTGCCGTGGCAATATATCACCGCCTTTTGAGGGGTGTCCGTGCTGGGGGTCGAACCTGTGCGGGTTTGGTGATGTTAGGACGTACCTGCAAGCCGTGGCGATGAGGGAGGCGGCCGCAAAGAAGGCGGAGTCTGAGAAGGCTGCTAAGGAGGGGCAGGAGGTGAAAGCCGAGGCATCGGCGGAGACGAACGGTAGTACAGCCGGGGATAGAACCGGGGACCTTTGCATTACCCTGAGTCGGAATAGTATGGCGGCTGAGCGTCGGGATATCTTTGACAATTTCGTGGCGCGCGAACTCGTCGGACTCGAATCACCGTAGTTTCTGATGAGTCGGATCCTTGCTTCAACCTCAGATACCCCTCAAGCAGAGTCCCCTGCGGCGGACGCCGCCGCCGCTGAGTCACCAGCGTATATCGACCCTGATGACGCTGACGTGTGGGCGGTGGAAGATATCAACGACTTGGACGGGAAGGGCACTCCGTTATACGGCAAATTCAAGGCTGAGGATTGGCAGCTGTTGAATCTGCGTTATGATCTGCACTTACTGTGCCACGCCTTCTTCCGGGACGCGACGGCTGAGGATCCTGATATTAAGGGGATTCATAGAAGCCTTTTGCAGCATTATTATCAGACTTACTTTGCCCAGGGACCGCCGCTGTTGCCGTCGTTGTATGGCGGGAAGACCGTGGATGAACTTTTGGATACTTTTGTGGTTGACACGATCACTGTGGGAGATGATGGGGTGTTGAGGACCGTGCATGATATTGATACGCCCCAGTCGACGTTCGTGAGGCTGGTGGAGGCTGCTAGGAGGGAGAGGGAGAAGAGGATCGAAGCTGGCGACGAGAGTGCGAGAATTAGAATTGCCCAGCCCGTCACTGCGCCACGAAATTCGGTTGGTGGAAAGGGCCCTACGGTGCGAGATAACAGGAGTAGCGGCCATCGTGGAGGGAAGGGAGGAGTCGGACACCCGACGGGGAAGTATGGGCAACAGCAGCATCATAATCGATGTAGTGCCGGCGGGAGTCTCGCTGGGATGAGTCAGTTAGTGCTCTTCCATCGGGGCGATTGATTTTTCAAGATGGTGGCTTCCCAATGGATTTTTTCGGGTTTCTCAGCTCTCGGAAAAATGTGGTCGTCCAGCCCCTCACGACTGAAATGGTTCTTCGGGAGTGAAATTGTATTTCTTGTCAACATTGATACAGTTTATAAACTTTATATCATCTGCGCGCGGCCGTGTGATAGTGATGAGACTTTTTGGTGGACAAAGAAGCCCTGGTCGTTCTGATTACTGTTTTTCAGATCCTCGGTCGCTGCCGTCGTCGCCTGGCCCCCGCGGAGGGTATCAGGGAGCTCGATTGCCCCCAGGAGTCTATCATTATCAGCACACATCACCAGCAGCCGGCCATCAGTAGTGGAGGGAGTATCTTAGGTTGAACATTGTCGGATAACCGTAGGTATGGCTCGAGATATGCAAATACAGCCCCGGCTCAACCTGGATACTATGGGGGACAACAATATAATGCTGGGTAGGAGGGGCGCGGGTTCGATCCCTGCCGGCTGCACTTTTCACCGTTCTCAACTGATTTTCAATTAGCCTCATTTTTGAAATTTCTCTCCTTTCCTAGGTACAAGCGTGGGTATGAGTCTGCTGGTGTCTACGAGTATGAAGCTGGGAAACGCCAGAAGGGTGAGGTTGAAATTTTCGGAAATTGCTGAAAATTTGAATTGTTTGGATTTTCAGGTGGTGGACCGCCGCCGGGCCAGTATTACCAGGCATCCCATCAATATGGTGGCCAATATTATCGGCAATAACTCTTACGTTGATTCCTATGGTAGATGATAAGTAGACAGCATTCGAATACATAAGTGTTGAGTTTAGTCTCACCCGGGGGAGCTAGTGCTTCATTATTGTCCAGGTTGGGTGGACCCTCGATACCACAGATTTTTGCCCTGGTTGGTTGTTAAGATGGTCGCGTCCCGGCTGGTTCAGGCCACTACTTCGGCGAGGGCAGGCATTCGAGAGAAGGTGTGGACATAAATATAGCGCAGGCTTTGCCAACCGTAATTTAATGGCGAAGGACGAAATTCTTGTGGCGTGAGGCGATATCGTAGCATGCTCAAAAGTAGGATACCCTCGGCTGCTCGGCGATTTCATACCGAACCCGTATTGCAGCACGATTTCGTTGCATAAGTATTCTGTCCTGCAGTTCTCTCAGTGTCCAGTTTTATTAGTGTTGGAGACTCACACAACCGACCGTTGTCAACTGCCCTTTTCCCTTTCTAGCCAGCCTCTATGGCATAGAGCCTAGCTTCGTTGATGAGTCTCATAAATCATGACTTATGATTCATGAGTCATGATGTGACTCACATCGGTGGCGCCACGGCAGTGTGAGGTCTCGACGTTCACTCGGCCTGGATTTCGGAGTCCGATCTCCGATTGGTCTCTTACCTCTATCTTCCGGACACTGAAGAAGACGGGCTAGCCCGAGGTCTGACGAAACCGGAATATTTCCAGCCTTGGGAGCATAGCCTACGACATCGCCCAGCTACACCCGGAGACACGCGTCTGTGCCGACGTAGTACGCTCTATCATTGGATCTGTCTACGCACATATGGGCTGGTCTACGGCGTGTGAAATGTCGGCCCTCTTGGGCGAACACCAGGATTCCCTATGCAGGAAGCCGTTGCCTTGGTGATGAACTGGACGTCGCTCGGACGAGCGACAGCATTTTCAGACTTATAGGCTTAGTGGTTCGTTGCGCTAGGGGAATCCCCTAAGGGGGCTGTCAGATGTGAACTTTTTTGTGGACTGTGATAGCATACCGTACCACTGCCGATATGATAAAGACATGTTCACCGACTACGAGAAGCCTTTGAGTAAAGTACGCTTCTGAAAGGCTGCCGTGGTAGAGCCCGATATCTGGAGCAAACTCGACCCCGTGTTCAGGCTATTCATACTCAGAGGCACCACTGTCTTCCGCACGTCTTGCAATAATTACTTGGATGTTATCTGGTGGCGTACAAAAGTCAGTTGACTTGACCGGTTTTTCTGATTGATTTCGGATCTTTGCAACTTGCAAATTGCAAGCCTTAACTCGGGCACGAGTTGCTAGACTCTAGCCCCTCTAGCAGCTAGAGCGGATCCGTGGATACTTGCTCGCTTGTGAGGTTCTGACAGTGAGAAGGCACTTGATACCAGGAAGTTCTGACTGAACCTTCTCCTTTATGTTTTGGAAAGTTCCTCTCACGAGCTTGTGCTAAGCACAATGTTCTTTACGCAGCTTGTGTATTCTTGTGTTCTCCACGCTCGATTGAGAAGGGTTGAATCAAAGCGCTCATGCTCATTCAACCTCCTGGGAATCTTCGAGACATTCTGGGTCCCGCCGACCAATTAGCGGAAATAATCGATTGGGAAAGTCGACTATGATGCAACGTTTCCTGTTCTCCTATTGCAGGTATCTCCGGCGCGCAACGAGTCGTATAGCTCACTCTTCCTGGAAGAGCCTCCCAACGACGTGGTGGATCGCCCGTGCTCGTATGAGCAGGTCTAGCCAAGATGTGGTATTGGAAAAGCAAAGACCCTTGCTTTAGAGTTCAAGATCGGCGCGAGGGTGATGGAGGAATTGCAAGTGGGCAGGGGCAGGCTGATAATTGATGGTTATGATGATGGCTATGATGATGATGGTGTTCGTGATCATGATGATGTTACGGCGTGTGCCTGCATTCCTCGTTACTAAGTAGGTCTAAGAGTCGTGGTTACGTTACCTGGTTTACTTCATTCGATTGTTAGTTGTATCCTTATAGTGTCCTTATTATAAGGACTTTATAGTGGATATACCGATGCCGGAGCAGAAGAGATTGAATGCCGCCCGATTTGGTATGATACCACGGGTATCGCCGCGATACTATCGCGTTTCTTACACTGTTCTTGATGGGTACTTTTGGGTGACTGTTGAGTTCAGTTTTACAGAGAGAGTTCACGTCAAGATAGAGCATGAGCATCAAGCGCTCCGAGCGCTGCGCCCGGGATAGTGTTTCTTCCGAATGCGAGAATCTAGCTTTCATAATGTTTGCGGCAGATGTTCCTTTTTGTTCGGAATAATGGTCGCCTCCGAGCTGCCTCCACCAAGCTGGCAACGTCTACCCCAGTAAGGGTCGGTATGCGGCTGGACACGAGAGAAGAGTTGTGGCGATTGATTGAGCACAACACGACACTCTTCAACCCGTAATTTCGCGGCGAAATGACGAAGTAGACCGTGACTTCAGGTACAAACTTCCACACGTGTTGGCGGCATTACGGAGATTCTACGCTCCTGGCGACCCTCAGTGGGAATCGGAACAGCTCAAGCTGTAGGTTAGGAGAGAAACAATGATTGTTTCTATTGTTTCTTGTAGTATGTTCAATAAAACCCGGTTGTTTTAACAATCTGGGTTTTACCGAACATACTACTATTCACCCCTGAGATATCCAAGTCGGATATGGTTCTACCGTGCCACAAAACTGCAACAAAAAATCATTTCTCCAGAAAATCAAGAAACTTCAACAGTAGGTATTATTATAATACCATTATACCTGAAAAAACGCTTGCGCAGGCTTTACACCAAAAGGTTTTGTCGGCATTCATTGTCGTTCAACGGCTATAGATGGGCAACCTCGATCATCGTTCCTTAATCAATGATAGAGAGCCCGCCAGAGGCCTTCTCGGATATTTACGGCTGTCAGGAGGCCGTGAGATAGGGAATGTACTACCGAGTGAGTTCTTGGTCACCCCGCGACCATTTGCGGTCCAGCATTCGGTGACGATGGTTCTCCATTCATTACCGGTTATCGAGCGCTGCGACTACAAGAACTACGAGGTGATTCTCACAAAAACTATCGCTGGCCAGCGCGCTCTGCGTCAAGTCGGTCGTGTGGCTGTCAATCCAGGCCCTCTGTGGGAGTTCATCATCACGGGCAGAATTAGACCCCACTGCGTCATGTGCCGCTGCAGTTTGACGAGTGACTCGTCACGAGTCCACCGGCGCGATAACGAAGAAATTCGTCTCCTAGTTACTTATGTTTCCGATGTGGATAGACTGGGGATCCTCTCCTCTTGTCACACCCACGAGGACGTAGATATGAGATACGCGCGCAGTATGGAAGGCTCTACGACCACGATGAGTTGTTGGCCCCTCTGGGATTTTGTGAATAAAGCGAAAAAATGCTTCTCGTTCAGCTAGCAGGACAGGTCAAAGTGAGTAGGCTCACCAAATTTACCGAGGGCGAGGCGAGCTAGGAAGAAGTGTTGACGGAAATGTTGCGAAGGAACCCGTTCCGCAGTGTACGTCATGAAGTGCACTCGCATATCGTATGTTGTGTTCATGTGGCGTCCGTACGGATCTATCGTGCATGTGCACGCGGGAAATTTTGCGAGCTGAAGAGCAGGAAATGTGCTGACTTCGCGTAGTTCTTTGTGTAACATCGCTGGGACATTGGTTCCCAGTCCTGCGTCGGCGGTCCTTCAGGATTAGTCAACGACGCCACAGAGAATGCATGTCTCAGCTTTGTCAGTAATGTCGTGGATTATGCGCTCCACCCGAAGCTCGCTCAGGCCGTGGGCGGGACTTGCGGAGAGTAGGAGCGTGCGTCATGCCGTTTTATCTTCAGGATTTGCCATGCGCGGAAAAGTTGCACGGCCGTAGGTCGAGGTATCTTGGGGAGACGATTATCAATACACGATCATCACGACCATGCCTGCTATGACGCTGGACAAAGAAGCCTCGGTATATGTGCACGCCTTCGCGCGCCATGGAGTGTCGACGTCGGTTTTGGGTCGAAGCGTCAAGTTTACACGTTCGGAACTGCGGAATGGTACCGAGGGACTCCAACGACCTCCGACTACTACACTGGCGTATTACTCTTTTCGGAAGGCCTGCGTGGCTCACGAGCCCGATCTACGACTATTTGGCTGGAAGCTGGCGACGGAGCAGCTGGTTGCTGGCTTGAATCCTGTACGAAACTCATATACTTGCTTGGCGACGTTCGCGTCGAGTCGAGTTGAAAGATACGACGGTAGTCCAGAAATTGGTTGACCCATTTACGGAGCTGGTGGAGCGAGGCCGAGGGGTTGCAGCCGTCTGCGATGGCGAGCGGGTTAAAGAGATCTCCGATGCTGGTGTGTGCGGAAGATATTCTTTCGGCTGCGGTGTCGTGCTCCGAGTACCGGACGCTGATCGATTCGTCTAAGATTGATAGAAGGCATCGATCAACTTGGCGTGGAGAGATTTGACTGTACTCAGCAGCGACGAGATTGTATCCTTTCTGTGGTGCTTTGCGGCAAGTACAAGCTGAGGAAACGGAGGAGTTTTTAAAAGCGGCGGTGCAAGATCTACTGAAGGTTCGATCGCCTACAGAAGAGCCTCCCCTCGGCGGAGGGTTCTAACCTACGAGAAGCGAAGTACGCCGTGGCGCGGTATATGATGATACGTATTCGCCCATCGGATACGCACATCGCAGGTTGAGTAGGGGAGATCAATTGTCCTCGAAAATGACGACTTCATGCGCCGGAGTGTGGTAGTCGACATCACTAACGGGCCGAGCTCTGATGCGCTGTCGCTAAACGACGGAAGACTTTGAGAGTGAGCTACTCTCGAAATCTCGGTACTGCGGAGCCCAGTGAGGAAGGTGCGGCTTGAAATCCTCAGGAAGAAGAGTTTCACATTGTTAAGATTCCCACGCGTGCGAGTATGCTGGGTGATCGAGTTTTGATCTCATCTGGACTAAAAAGGCATTTAACGCGCCAGCGCTATCCTCGCATGGATCACTGAGCGGCTGTGACGTAACAGCCTACAGAGAGTCCTGATGTCATCCATACTGGTTTGGATGGATGCAGCTGGTGTTTGCGGGTCACCCATGCTGATCGCAAACAGGCGGCTCGAGTTCATGTGAGCTGGTACACAAGGCGGCCATACGACGCGAGACATTCGCTGACCAATTTGTGACTCCGACCAAATGATTTACCATGCCGGAGTCTGATCAGGGTGTCGGACTTCCTTTGACGGATTGCGATACGAATCTGCCTCTCGCGCACGCAGGAGTCTGCGGGCGAGGGTGCGATGCTACTAGAGGATTCCTCCAACCTGCGGCAGGTTACCTGCCGCATCTGCTAGCAACATAGACACTGAGTCGAGCGGCTCGAGCCTTGTTGCGGTGACATGATACGCTTCTTGAAACTCACAAGTCGGCCAAGTGGGTAACTAGCCCCCTGTGAAGAACTCTTGTTCACACGTTATCGCTTGGCTGTCGCCACCGACTCCGATGGGCTTGTGACCCCAGGGAAGTTCCTTTGGGCCATCCTCGTCGCTGAAGATTATGGCGTGTCGCATTTTGTGGGACTGGTGCCCGGTCACCGGGCTATCTGACTGAGGATGATGGCAGTTATGGTAGCGGCTCAAAGTTCCGTCTTAGCTTCTGCTACCGGAAACGAATCCTGGAGTTTGGTCGCGGATTACCCGGCTGCTTTCAGACGTTTGCCCCCGCTGGAGGTGAAAGTGCCCTCGCGTGAGTGGAGAGCGGGATCAGAGTAACCTGGACTCCGGAATGCTTGCACGGTGCTGGTTACCCATTTCGGCCCTTCACGCACTTTCTCCGTTATGGTGGAGTAGATTGACTGAGGCTCACAAGCGGTCATTGAAGTGCATCAGTGTTCACAGGGTCTAGTGTTGGTATACGTTGACGACATCACTGTTATCGCGCCAACGCGGAGTGTGCTGCCGTTCGTGAATGCCCTCGACTTTCTGTCGTGGAACGGTCTCGGCTTCGAATTCCCCTGAACAGAAGGCGCAGTAGTTCGCACCGATAATCGGTGACCGATTCGATGTTCCTGGATTGGTTTTCCTCTTCTGCGTGGTCGATCTTCTGGAGTCTGCTGTGACAATTCTAGTGTTGTTGTGCGGACTTGTTCAAGAGCGAGCCTTCGGCCCTACACGCATGCACCGACTTGATGGACGGCAGAGATGAATGCTGGGCACTGATATTTGAGGCCAGCGACGAGGTGGCGCGTTACATCGTTGTCAAGGATCTGCTGCGGATGAATTGAATTCATTCTTAATCCAGAATTCATTGAATTCTCCCTAATGTGCTCATGATGGGCAGTGTGTCAACATAATCGATTCTTCGGTCCAGTGCCGCGGTAGAAAATTCTACTCTGAAAAAGATTCGAATCTATTCTATCTTCGGATTTCTACGAGATTTGCGGGAAATTTGGTATTGTGTGAGAGAAGCCCGCTGGTCATTGCCCAGTTACCGGGTAACTGTTACCCGCTGACCAGTTGCATGCTGAGCTAAATGCGTGGTTTTTAAATACTGATTTCAGGTGCAGTGACGCGGCTCCCCTGTCGAGACGCAGGAGTTCATAGCGAATCCTTACAGCAGAAGATACCGAGGATCTTGGGTCGAAGCATGAGCGATGCGGTGTTTCGGATACTACTCTAGAAGTGCGGCAGAGAGCTACGCTGGCGATGGCTAAGGCTGGGATACCGTGAGATGGTCCACTGGGGGATTTCGTGGCGCGCGAAAGTTTTTTCACATTTTTTTGCGGAAATTTTCAGGTATGATTTGGACGTTAGAATCTTTGCGTCCGGCGGGTGGGAGTTGGCATGCGATCTTTACGTACCGAGCAAATCGTTGATGATAATGTTGCACGGTCCGGAGAGCTTCTATCGACAACTCAGTACGGGGGCAGCTGATAATGCTAGCGAGAAAAGTAAATTGGTTGTCGTACCGTAACTTTCCCAAATCATGTTTCAGAGGATGAGCCATTGCGGTTGACTCTTCTACCGGAAGCGAGCATCAATAATTGGCTTCTTTCTCGATTGACGAAGCGGCGAAAAAGATATTCTTGCGGGCTGCGAATGCGATCTTTCCGGAAAGCGCGTTCAAGTCGTCAACAGAAAAATGCCTGCTGGACCTGCCGGAATCCCTTGCGAGTGCGGCACGTGACTTGGGGTCCAAGGCGCAGGGGGCTGCAAGGCGCGGAGCTGCTAAAGGTGTTACTTGGAGAAGGAGGGCATGCTTGAGATAGCTCTGTGTGATTACACGTGATGAGTTTCTGACTTGTCGATTGATCTGTGTTCGGGTGGGGGTCCCCCACTGGGGCTCGAGGCACTCGACGCCCTTTTGAACACTCAAGAAGCTTGAGTCAAGCTGGAGTGTCTTCACAAGGGGGCGCATGTCTTGGCAAGACCGTTTTTGGGAGATGTACGTCTTTGGGAGAGGTTGTCTCTCACAAATATCTGAAATGAATTTTTCCATGGGATAAGATATCTTGCAGTTGCTGCTCACTTCCGTGTTTTTGGAAGGCGGCCGCCACTGGTGGGCCTAAATGACATTCGATGCGACTGATGTAGAGAAGGAGCTGCACCAGTAGTATCCCAGGTTGATGCATGCAACATACGGGATAGGACGGGTTCTCTAGATACTACCGAGCAGAGACGCAGGAGGAGTTTCGTCGCCGCGTGGAGAGCGTTGCTGATCTGGAAAGAGCTCTCAAGTTTGCTTTTGTAAGTTCACGGGCCGTGAATCACGGGCCTCGCGTTGTGATCGAACAATACCGATAGGATAGATAAGGGTCGGCCGAGAAATCGAGAAATCTGGGATCGGGGAGATCGATTTTATCGAGAAATACCTGATTTTGAATTTTCCGCTTTCGAAAAAGGTTTTCAGACCGTCAGCAAAAAGTCGTGAAGTTTCGTTAGATCATCTAACTTAATGTCTGCGGTGCGAAAAGCCGTTTTCTGAGAGAACAGAAAAATTCTTCCAGATCATTACGTACAGGAGTGTTCTTTTTATCGAGGTTGTGCGCGCCGTCATGTCGTAATGGCTTTCCTCCCTTGCAGGCAGTCTTCGGGCGCAAGTAATTCCTACCAACCGAAGAGCCTCGCCAGGAACACCGGGTGGGGCAGGGCCGTGGGAAAAGGGAATTGTCGGACTTGTCTTGGTAGGGGGTCTCCCGGACGCAGCAGAAGTCAAGGCATCATCTCCAGCCGGCAGCACGTGTGAGAGCTGTTCTGCGTTTGAGGAGTCCTCTGGAGTCCATGTCCACTGACAAGGACCCGATTCTGCTCGTATTTGGAAGTAATATAAGCCGGGCGCGTGGATTGAACCAGCGACCTTCGGGTTGCTGATAAGGGCTAGGGCCAGTCGGGGCTGGTGCAGCTCTCAACTTGGAAGAGCAACGGGTTTTGCTCAAGCGAATCTGCATGAGCTTGAATTTACTCCCCGCCCAATTCCTAGAGAAAAAGATAGCTCCATTCAACTCCTTCAATGTTCGACCCGGCGGCCTTCACCTTCTGTGGAGTAGGTGCGTGTTTACAGCGCACGAGTGCTAGCTGAAATGCTCGTGGTAGCTGCTGTTACGAACGATTTGTTAGTCCACGGGGGTCTCCCTCGTTATGTCACCTACCCTTGAAGGGGATGAGCCCTCACTGTGCCTCTTCTATCCCTAGCGGATTCAATGAAGGGAATCCCCAAACTCGATAACCGTGACCAAAATCTCCGATCGGTCACTACACCGGCAAACCTGTATCAACTGGGCATGTTCGACTGTCTGGCTGGCTAGCATCTCTAAGACTCGTACTGATGACCCTCGCGATGACCCAGCACGGATCGCTTCTGAGGGGCGCATGAGAGGAGAAAGCCCTCTCGAACGCCGAGTCGAAGATTGCTAGGGCGGGCGCATAGTCCATGGTACACCGGAAGTGCGCTTGACGAGTGAAGCCCTTGCTATTTTACATTTGGCTACAGAACGCGTAAGATGTTCTGGATGTGCCGTTTTCCTTCGGATAAGGGGCCGATGCTTCACTTCACTTCAGTACTTTGAGGGAATGTGATCCCAACTTCGACAACATCTGCGAATCCTACTACTCCAGTTTAGCGGCTATCATGTTAAAAACGCAGAGTCAAACATCTCAGGCCGCCAACTTGGCAGGCCTCGGACGGACTCATCGGCCGAATGAAGGGATTCCTATTCATTCACGGTGATGACATGAAGCTGTCAAGTGAACGGAAGTTGGAAGGCGCAGCTCTGACGGAAGAAAGCTGGAAAGTGATCGGAAGATGGAAGCAAGCGGCAGTCATTCTGCCCATGACTCCCTCTTCCGGGTTCGGGTCCCAGCGTGCCGAGTCGGCACTGCCGACAGTGTGGCCGATCTTCCGGTCGACCTCGTTCTCCGTACTAGTCTATATGAGTCCAGGAAATAGATCCCAGTTACCTCCGTATGAACTTGGTGTTGGAGAAAGTACCCGAGGCGCAGGCTGCTGATAGCACAGGCTGTGAAGGAGGCGGCCCAATCCTTCCTCCTTTTCCTAACTGTGCGTCCTCAGACGAGGAATGGGCCATCACTGACCCAACTCCTAAAGAGAAGGAATCGCCCTGTATCGCTCTCGAGGCGGGTGGAGCGGTTCAGCTGGGTCGAAACAGGAAAATACAGCTAGGCCCAGGTGTGATGGCTGACACAGTTTTATTGTCTATATTCTTCCTTGTTGAGGGTTCAGTGAAACATGAACTTGTACGCGTATCATGCTGTTGATGATGGTGGTATCCAAGTAGCTCATCGAGCTGTTGGTGTTTTGAGAACTGCAGGAAAGGGAAACAGCATCCTGTGGGTGCTCCGAGGACAAATTTGAAGCTCACGAGAAAATCGGAAAATCACTCAGTCGGTAGTTCGGCTATGGCATCTTTCGTCAGGTACCTTTGATGGAGATCACCACCCCTACCTCGGATATCGACACGGTCGTGTTGGTGAGTGACGTCAAGCGTAGCGTCTACATGAAGCGGGTCCAGAAGGTGGGCATGGGCAGTGAGTTATGGGGGTTCCTCGGAAGCGGTTAAACTATCTTCGCATGAAAGTGGAGGGAAGAAGAATGCGTTTTGAGCTCAGGGCATGAGCAGTGAGATCTGTAGTGTCGTAATCTTGCGCGTGTGGGGGTATCCAACATTGTGAGTATGTGGTGTTATGGTATGCTGGTTTTGTGACAGAAGATTCCCGTACAGTCGTACTGGTTCGTGGTTGGGCAGGTTGTTTCTCCTCGATAGGTCCTGACGGAGATGGAGCCCTTCCGATCGCATTGCGATGACTTTTCCCTTCTAGCAGACTCCCTCGTTCCCTAGCAAAAATGCTCGTAGTAGCGACGAGGGAAGGCGCCTGTGGCGATACTCGTTAGTAGCAGGTACCGAGGGTATCCGGTGGATGTGCAGTTTGCGGTGATGCCGGGCTCGGTGTTGAAGGAGTGCCAGCGAAGCGATACAGGCTAAAGTGGCGGCGGAGGGCCTGCGGTAGGAACGTGAGCGCACTGGTGCTGGGATACTTGGTAGAGGACTGGCGGTTGCCATATGCTACTCGACTAGTGCGTTCAGAGAAACTTTGAGCATTGAATACGAAGAATTTCTCCCGATAGAATTTGGTGTTGACCAAACTGATAAATCCCTTTGAAAACAGTACAGCTCTGATAGAAGTCAGCGAGAAAACCGAAGCTCTGACTAGCTATTCTCGATTACGGCGCGTTAAGTAGCAGTTTGAGATATTAGCAGGAGTGAAAGGGCGCAGTACACGCAATCACCATGATCCAGCTCTTATGCTCCCTCGCCGTCCGCTATTGACCGTAACTGCACTCCAAGAGAGTATATCGTCAAGTTGCTAGTACGAATGAGGCTGGCCCGCCTCTTGAGAAGGGCGTGAGCATGATTTCAACTTGAAGTTTCTTCGTTATTTTAGCGAAGTCCCGAGTCGATTCGGGTCTGAGAAGCTGCGGCCCCTATCGAGGTATCTTGGATAGAGTATGTACGGCTGGGCTGTGTGTGCCGGAGGGCAGCGCTTCGCCGAGCGGTGGAGCAACAGTTTGGTGAGGTGAAGCCATGGAGTTTATGGGGAGTTTCTTCCATCATCCGTCCTTCTTATTTATTTCCCCAAATATATACCAGCCATACACTATTATTGGCATTACATTGACTTATCAATCAATATGGCTGAGTATCAATAATGGATAGGTTTTATCTAATAATGCACTATTCGGGTTTCCCGCACCTTAGCGCTAGGGATCTGCGAACGTTCATCCACTGGTGTATCACGCTTCCAGCTATAGTGCTTTCTTTCATTTACTGCCGTTCTTGCCGTCCAGTTCTACAGGCGGTGATCTCGAGTGCTCGAACGAGCTCGCACGGTCATCACGCATGACTTTGACGCTTCAGGTTGATGACGCGACGAGTCGAATGCTCTGAGACGAGCGTGCGTAGTGGAGCTGGCAGTATCTCCTGGAGAACGACGCCGGTGCTGCCCTGTCTATCGAAGGTCGTGCTACGATTCGTAAAGATGTGGAGCCAAAGGCGCGGGGCATGTAATGTAATAAGGGCGTGAGGGAGAGAGGGTATGCGAAAGGCATGGCTATACAGGTGCTAACTGTTGCGCGAATCGTATAACTTCTTTGTGAATACTTTCTTGGATTTGGGATAGGAGACGCATACTGACGATGCGTGTATACCAAAGTGGGAAGGCCTGTCTCATGTATTAGAGGCTCTCATCCGCACAACTTTAGGTTGGCCGCTCTGTAGACTATCAGCTTGCACTGTTTTAATGCGTTACGCGCGAAGTGGTGCATAGGCATGCTCATTTTTTGTTTTTGTGTAGACGTCGGTGATAAGCAGCTTGCTCCTCAGCATGTCCTTTGAGAGACCCAGCGGAGTGCCCGTATGCGGCTGATGGTAATATTAGATCATGTGGAATAAATAGAAAAATGAAATTGAAATAGCTGTCGGCTGGGATCGAACCGGGGCCCTCGAGTACGCAGCCGCTATGATTCTGTCTGTGATGTTGAGCCGGACTGGGGCGAGCCATCCTATCGGCTACTATCTGCAAGATTCGCCAGGATCGAACCTGACCTTTCGATTACTCCTGTCAGGTGTTGGCATTTTCGAAGGGCAATGTATGGTGGTTCTTACTCCGGTGCTGCTGACGCAGAACTCGAGTTTCAACGCACTGGACTTCAATCGCTACGCGATGGTCCAAGAGTTCAAACGGGGTAGGAAAAATAATTCCTCGTGGCGCGCGAAGTTTATCATCTGTTTTTCCCAGCGGCCCATATGTTATCATTATTCGCCCTATCCCCCCGTTGTCCATTCCGGCTTGGTGCGGTATGTGCACGCGTGCACCCCTTCAGATTGTACAAACGGCTCATGTCTCGTTGAGGTAAGGGCTGGGCGGGTTAGTAATGATGTCATTGAAATTATGTCAATTTGAATTTGCGGTGATTGGCTCACTAGATGAAACTGAGGCCCCTGTTTAATGGAAAAGCACTGCGAAGGCCAATTCTCCCTTCCGATACAGGGCGTGTTGC
>JABANP010000457.1:0-42438 GCA_013115135.1 Perkinsus olseni
GAAAGGAACAGTTAGACGGACGACGGTTTAAAAGAGCAGGACCTCTCATTGCAGAGTGAATGGTAAACCTGGAACCCGAGCGTGTATTTCGGAATGAAGTCGCAGTCTCTTTGGACGAAACTCTCATTAGCCGCGCTGGGATCACGCCTGGCTGGGACATCGCAAGCTTTTGCAGCAAAGTCTCACCAGCCCCGATCAGGGTTAGCCACTCCTCGTGGGCCTTCCGCTCGCCTTGATTTCTGTTTGGCTGGCTGGCTTCGCTGGTTCGACACGGTTCGACCCTCTTTTGATGGGCGAGGACATCACCGCCTTCATTGTTGTAGGAAGGAACCAGCGGTCGGCGGCGTCGCCGAGCCCTATCACTGCAGGCTCCAGCCGATGGTGCACTTGACGCAGCTAGAGGCCGGTACCTGGGGTCACCGTGTGCGTTGCCGATGGTTTTGTGGATGTTTGAGTGTATAACATTGCTGCCGCATATGAGGTGGAGAGCACTTTAGTCAATACCCTTTTCATGCTAGAGTCCATGATGGCGATGACTTTTCCATCGTCCCATACTCTTTGGATGTGAACAGTGAGTAACCAGCAGCCCATCACGAGTTGGCGCCGGTACTGCCGGAGACTGTGTGTCACTCCGTGACGCCGTGGCCGTGGAGTCGAGACCGATGGAGCCATATATGATGATAGACTTCAAGTCGTTACGCCACTGATTGTATGACAAGTCAGCGAAGATGAGGTTGTTACCGTGAGAGACGTACCGACCCGTTTCACCCTTGCATGACGATGGAAGGACAACATTTATTTGCGCATGATGAAGGGTCGTTGCTAACACATCCGATAATAATTCTGAGCCCCTCACCGAATTGATCGGTTTTCGACCTGACAATGTCCACCATCAACTCTACTGTCTTTACTCAAACGATACGTCTTTGTATCGTAGAGCTGTTTCCCTAGCCTGAAGAGCCCAAAAACGGTTACGAGAGAAGCCACTTGGAGCATTTCCAGGGGTATATTGCTGTCTGGGACTCCTCCGGAAATTGCTGCCATCAACACCAACTCTTCTTTTGTAGGCACGCTTTTGCACGAGTGACCCGTCGGATTTCCTCCGGGCGGCCTTGGAGTGCCAGATTTATGCAGAACTTATCTGCCCTCAGATAAGGTGTAACCAAAGGAGCTGTTTGCCGATCGTAGACTTTTAGTATAGTTAGAATAGTGTTGTACTTGTACAGACCAGTTTTTGTCATAGCATATATAAACGCTTCGAACAAAGGGAACTCGTAGAGGGAAGGAACCTCTGGCGCTACAAAGGACGAGAAGAACTTGCCAAGCACGTACCATACAGCTGCCTAGTTATCACTGCATGCGCGGACGCAACAAACTCTGCCAGAGTTTCTTGTGTTGGGCCTTTTATGTACAAGGGCAACCTGTTGTTGCTTTACTCGCACCTTCGGCGCCTGAGAAGGAAATATGGGATGCATAATGGGAATGTGAAACGCGACTAATGCGAGCTCTGGGCCCGCGTAGACTGTCTGGAGTTACAGAGCCACTGTAAGGGCGGGGAGCACCTCATCCAATCCGATGGTAAATCTTCTAGGGTTTCCCTCTAGATAGACCATCAGCCAGGAAGTTCTGCTTCGAGCTGATGTAATATGGAACCAGGTTGGGGACGAACTTGAGCAAGAATGGGACCGCCCGCTGTAGTAGCCAAGCGAGTTGGTCTTGGCCGCTGTAGATTTTTATTGAGAATATGCACCACCCCCATATTATCGCATAAAACCCAGATCATCGGGGCCTTGTCCCTCTGAGCTAGGAGGGCGAGGCTGATGAGAACCGCAAGAAGTTCGAGTTGACATATGTCGTTTGCAGACGCACAGGCCGGCACCTTCAAGATTTTTTCTCGTACTTCAAGGGGCAAAGAGTTGATTCTTAAGGTCCAATATGACCACTTCGATTCGAAGTACAGAGTACCAGCTATCGCCTTTGTCGATGCATCCGAGACTATGCACGCATTCTTCGGAGAGGAGAGGTTATGACATATAGGGGCGATGTTGAAGACAAGTCCCGCTCTGCGGATATCATTCAAGTGACCTCCTAGGCTTGTTAGATCTCTCCTCAGCTTATGAGGAGTCCTAATCACTTTAAGCTTCTTCCTCTCCATCATGCTTTTGCAACCGAAGAGAGAGCTCAAATGAGATTTAAGATACCGGTAGCTTTGGAAAGCCCAGATTAATTTACCACCGACTTTGGCCAGCCAGTCCAGTGACACAGACTTCTTGCTCAGCATTTCCGAAATATCAGAGATCAGGTTGTCGATCTTGGAAGTAGGCACCGTTACCGAGACATTCTGCCCAGATGACTCCAAATTGAAGCCGATGAACTTAGCCGAAGTATTGAGCTGAAGTTTCCTGTATGAGGGGAACAGACCACATAAGGACCAAGTAAGGAGGACAAAACACATTGAAGGAACCGCTGACTTTTCCCTGCATACGAAGAGCGTATCATCGACATATAGTAGGCCGTGACAATTCAGGCCTACTAAGGGGAGCAAGGACAGGACTATTCGATGAACCGCTCCCGCAACCCGAGAGAAGTTGTAACCAGAAGCTCGGTGCCCAAAAGGTAGGCGTAGATGTCTAAAACATCTAGCGCCTACCCGAACATTCAACTTTAGTTGCTCCTCAGACTTAACGCCTACCTGACGATAAGCGCTCTCTATATCGACGACGAAGAAGCAGATACTTTGATCCGAAGCATCGTCGTGTATTACTTTGCTCAGTAGAAGTCTGAGATCAGAAAGTTTCGGTAGCAGAAGGGTTTGGTTTAAATGAACACCTTCATTTATTTTTGATCTTTTATAGTCTTCGACTATTCGGTACTTTTTGGGGTCAGTACTATTCTCATCGACTCCTTTTGGAATCAGCGCCATAGGAGTGAAGACACAGTCCCCCGGACCGTTCGATGGATCGAAGGGTCTCATCCGATTAGAGTTAACTTCTTGGTTAATTATTTTGAGAAGGACCTCCTCCTTGTCAGTAGCGGATTGGTAGTTGTCAAAAACCCTACGTACATCTAATTGCGGATTTCGCTTGGCCTTTGGCCACAGCTGGCTCTCGGGGATTGACGAGACGTCGCCCATGGAAAAACCTAGGTCCAACTCTTCGAGCAGGGCCTTCGCTTCCTCATCATACCCGAGGGCTTTCAATAAACCCGAGATTATATGAGGACGCAACGGTGATCCACAGACGGCACGTGACGGGTCCAAATCGAGGAGGCGGCCAATTTGTCCCGCGGTTGAAGCGGCGACGGAAGCAAGTTTAGACATGAAAGGACCCTCCGACGACGTGGGAAACCCCTCACGAGCCACCTCGGATAAAACATCATACAACCCGGAAGAGTAGACCGCCCTTAACAGGCAGGATGCAATGGAGACCGCTAAGCCTCTATTTGGTCCCACTTTTGGGCAACCACGGCGTGGGTGCATCTAACCCAGCCCCTGCTGTGAAAGCTTTCTTTCTAGAATCGACATAATCATACAAGCAATTACGGGCAATGTTAAGCAGTTCATTGCCCAGACTATTCGGCCCAGAGTGGAACTGATAGGATTGTCCAAGATCAGAGGGTTTCAGATTCACTTCGTTCGCTTCATTAACTTTTGTAACGCAGACCTCTTCCCGCTCCAAAGCAAAACCGCTAGAAAATCCCGATTGGGCGGGCACGAATCGGGACTCTACTAGTTTTTTGATTTCTTCTCCTCCTTCGGAGAGCGAGACCGTCTCCTACGAGACCTTTTGGGAGATGGGGATCTTGATGGGCGACGGAAGTAGGCGTCACGTAAATCGGGATCGTTGGCCATATCGTAGAATGACCTGGGTTGCAACCTAGATGGATGCTTGAAAGGGCACTTTCGGCCCCTGTTGCATCTCCCCCGCACGAAGAAACGACATACCTCGTCATGCCCTTCGGGGCTTTTGCCCGAACCGAAAAGGTCGTCATCTTTTAGTTTTCCCATTTGGGCACCAACATATAAGGAAGGGTTCATATCGGACCTTAACACTTCACCCAAGGAGTGACCCTGTTCGTGGTACCCCAAAGACGCCGAACGGTATTGATGATCAAATACCACTGCATCACGCCAAGAACTCTTGTCCACCAACTGGGCGATGCGAATGAGATAGGCCAGTATGCTCAACGGGTCCACCTCGGAGTTGCTCGGAGAGACAAGGAACAGTGCCCCCGCCCATCTGCAGAACCCCTCAAGCCAAACCGAAAAGCTGTCTATTTTACGAGACTTGGTCAACTGCACCGGGACCGTCTTACCTGTAATCAGATCCTCGGCGTGCTTGACACCACCTCTGTTTGGATCCGTAGATCCTGATAGAAATTCGCCGATCGGGACGTAGTTATTAGGAGACTGGACCATACGTGATAAGACCTTGTGAGAAGGTATGACACTAGCTGGGATCTGTAGACCTTCACCAAATCTTGCTGCAACGTTTTCTCTCAATTTTTTGAGATCAGCAGCATCATCTTCTTGCTCGGCTGCTCGGCGACGCTTCGCCTTCAAGTGCGCCTTGGCCTCGTCGATTAGTGATACCAGGTGGAGCTTGAAAAGGTCCCGCTTATCTTCCTCAACGGCTGCTGTCATCCTCAGGACCAAGTCATTGCCAAGATTACCCAACAGCAGTATGGAGTAGACCTTCTCCTCGACCAATTTTTCCACGAGCAGCTTCTTAATTTCGGCGTCGACCGCATCGTCCTCCATCAACAAGTTCACGACTTTCTTCTCAACGATCTCGGTGTAGTCCGCCATGGAAAATTTTCTTCAGCTTGACGTTAACTATTGATCGTGCTTTGCACTCCTCCTTAGTTTGGGACACCTTTGTGTCCTAGCGTGGGCAGTCGATTCAATTGCGGTCTGTCTCCTTGTGTGCGTGCCACTTCGTGGCCCACCTTCACGGGCTTTGTTCTTCGCTGCACATCTAACTTTCGCTAGCAAGCTAACTCCGAGTAGTGGGGTACATTTAGAAACTATTACGTGGCCCTTGCCTGCCTGACACATTAGACGAGTGGCGAGGGTATTAATCTCCTCCTGGCATAGGTTACTCTATCAAAGCCACCTCGTGAAGATAATAAAAACTATTAACGGAAAGCACATGTAAAACAATAAAGGCTCTTCAAGTGGCCTTTTTACTCATATACATGTCAGAAGTGGATCATCAGGCGATGAGCGATTTCGGAGTGTTATTTTACGGCAGTCTCATCCGAAGATTGCTGAACCACAACAGCCGCCTCATGATTCGGTTTGGCATCGATGGTGAGGATTTTGGATGGACTGGGCTGAACGACTGGACGGAAGGGGAGGGTACTTCGCTTCGTACTTTCGCTTTTATCTCCAACGGCTCAGCCGAAGATTCAGTCTGATGAATTCCCTATCTTTATTCCTTATAGACAACGGAGGTCGAATGCGAATTCGGGGGACAGGGAGTTATGTTGGACCGCCTCAAGCCGGGTGCCGGACCGTGTAGTTGTACTTTATAGCCGCGTGAAGTAATGCGTTGCCGGTTCGTACTGCAACAACACAACAGATCATCACAGAACCGACTTCCATCAGAGGAACTCAACCGAGTTGAGGCATGACAGCAGGTGGCTTACCATTTGTTTCTTTCTTCCCCTCGCGCTCTTAGTAGAGATTCAACCTGAATGGAAGACCGACTCTCGCTGAAGTGAGTCGGTATCAGTATGAACAATGTGCTCACTAAAGGCAGGTTGGATAACAGTAGCACAACAATGTGCTCTCATAGGGGGTACAAATGGACTTTTCGACGCTTCCTCGAGTTTCATCTTTATTCAACTCCCCTTCTTCCCAGGCCAGTTCTCCTGGTCCGGATCTTTCCCAGCATGAATAGCACCGTAGCCGACGTTACCCCGCCACGCCGGCCAGAGAAACGCGATGCGCGAAGCCGGGGAGGACGGCGTAGAAGCAACGATATTCGGCGGCGGAGGCCGACGGCCTCCTTCTCACCTGCTCTTGCAGCATACTGATCTCCAACTTCTGCATGCGGATCATCTCAGACTTTTGCTCGATCGTCATCCGCAAATGTTGCATCCCCTTCGTTTCTTCGCTCCGCTGTTTACCCCTTCTATCAATCCGTGGTAGTCGAGCAGCTCCTGCTCAAGATTCCAATTCCACCGGACACTGTCTTCAGACAGGCTTTTTACCGCCATCTGCTGTCCCCTTCTCCTGAGGCCTCGCCTTAGCCTTCCCCTCGCTCCCTCGCTGGGCCTCCTTGCCGCGGAGCTCTCGCAACTCGACCTGGAGGGACTTGACCTGACGGCCGTGCTGACCCAGGGAGGAGGGCGGCCGCAGCGATCTTCACTTCGTCCTCGAGATTCTTCTTCTGGACTCGAGTGTCGTTGATTTCACTCAGGAGTGTCGCGTTCTCCATAGCCCGTTTGCTGAGATCTCTCCTGCTGGCAGCGTTGGCTCGGGAAGACTGCGCGGCCAGGCTGTGCAACTGACAGCCAGATAGGGACGATCGTAAGGCAGCGTTGATGAGCCTCTGTTAGAGGGATGTCTTATTGTAGTCTATCTCCCAATCTCAGTGTGCATGCGTGCACCCATTTAGCTATGGTAACACTGGTTGGTTGTTGTGCGATCAGTATTGATGAGATTGGTATAAGTCAGTCCGTAGCCATCTTGGCTCAAGTTCTGAATTGTTGGGTTAAGTCAATGTCTGACAACCCTCAAGGGAGCGGAGCTAATGCCGTTGATACTCGGCACTCAAATTCATCGAAGCCCCTTCCATAAAGCGAGATGGTTCCCACAGCAAGCCGTACGGCCCGTCACCGACAGGCAAGCGAAGGATTGATCAGACTTAACCTCACTATCAGAAGACTCGGACGGGAGGAGGGAAGGCCCGCTCACTTTCTTGTCAAGTGCCTTCATCTGTCTTCGAGCTTCCAGCGGTCCAAGACAGTCCCCCAGATTAGAAGTCGACGGAGATGTTCTCATCTGTTGGATCAGCTCGTGGTCATCGGACGAGGGTTCGCTCACCCGTTCCTCCTTCGGGCTTCTAGAGGGCTTCTCATCTGAAGGGATGAGCAGTAGTAACGGAGTCGAGCGGCCGATGGGCGTCCCGACCAACAATTCGTTCCTGGTAGATCCTCTTTAAGAGAGTCGGCCATTCCTTCACGTTCGGGTTTTCTACAACCGCCGTGAGCTCCCTTTTCAATTCCGCCAGCGTATCTTAGGTTGAAGCATGCTCTTCACGAGTATTCCATCCTGCAGTATCCAACTTTGGCCGTCCTGTATTCTCTCGTTCAGCATCGCCACTTCGTTTCTGTGCTGCCCGGCCAGCGCTGCCTTCCGTTCGAGATCTCCCTCCAACTTTTTCTGCACCGCAGCCTGCGTAATGGAAAATCAGTCGAAGAAAATTGATACCACACCATTCTCAAATCATCCGACAAAACAGAGATGACAATGGTACCTCACAACTGCAGTAGACCCTAGAGGGGACAATACTGCGGCTCTAGCGAAAGGCGGTGAGCGTTTAGGCCCGCACCCCAGCAGTAGTAGTCCTGTCATATCGAATAGTTTACGAGTCTCATCAGAAACGCTACAGTCACTCCACACCGGAGGTGAACCAATTCTTGCTTATCTTGTTTCGCGTGAAAATGTAGTTGCAGATACTCTTTCTGTGCGACTAACCCATCCCTCCTCTCCCTGCTGCATAACAACACCTTACCTGTTTCTCGAGTTCGCCTTGGGCGTCGGATACCTTCCTTCTTAGCCTGTGTATTTCCTGCTCCTTCGGCCCCTCAGCCTCGCTCATCTACAGTCCAAGCCCTACTGCCAACCAAGCTGCTGCTGAGGCTGCCCACCTCACGCAGTCGGTACTCGAGGATGCCCTTCACTTGCTCAAGAGAGTCTATCTTGTCCTGCAGGGCCCTGACCTCTTGTTCTTTCCGCTGCCGGATCTTGCCCTGCTCGGTGCTACGCCGCTTGGAGTCTTCTAACCTGAACAACCGACCATAGTGAAAAACAGTCCAGATTTGAGCTCTCTCTTCTCGGCCGATGAGGAAAAGTCTCAAGTGGCGAGGATACTCGGCAGAGAGTAAAAGAACCGCGTGACGCAAGGGCGAGAGGGCTCAGGACGTCAGACTACGAAGGCCGTAGCAGCCGGCCACCGGAAGAGTTCAGAAGAGCACTATTGGGTAGCATCGGTCTGGCAGTCGGCGGCGGCGTCCCGCTGAGAGACGTGGCGATTGCACCATGTACAGCAAGATGTCTAAGGAAAGCTTCTAGCGATCAGCCAAGCTCATAATAATCACGACCCGGCCGGTAATGGCAGAATGGTAGGTGGTACTTCCGGGCCTGCTCGTCAATCCTGGCCTTGAGGGCGGCTATGATGCTGGATGCCTCGGCCGTTTCATTCGACAGCTTCACTTTCTCCTTCTGGATCTCCTGCAGTCCTCTCATCGCATTCTCCTGTTCCCTGCGCCGCTCCTCGCCTGCCACGACAACAGCTTCCAACGGCAGCAGGCAGCCGAGGGACCCCACAGCTGTTGGTGAGCTGATGGATCTTCTCGTCCCTCTCGGCGATGATCTTGTTGATCTCCTCTTCCCTTTCCCGAGCCTCTGCCTCTAGCGTTGATTCGTACCTTAACCGATTGGGCTTCGACCGATTGCGACCGACTAGGCTGGTTGGTCAGAAGCATGTACTGTCGCTGCCCCGTGCTAAGCACAGTCAGAACCCCCACCGTCATTCTTCACTTTCGTTTGCTCTACTCTCTTTTGCACCTTTGGCCACGTGGACCAGAGTGAGCCCCTCCCCCACCCACTTCTTCTTGAGGTCCTCGATCAAGCCCTGACTAGCTTCATTAGCAGCCCTAGCCTCTCGGAGTCGACTCTCGAACTCTTCCTGCAGGGCAGCCTTCTCTCGTCTCGACCGGTACTGCTGCTCAGCCTGCCAACAGCCATCAGCCTGGCAGTCTTCTCCTCCCCACCTGGCGCTCCTGATTCTTCTGCATCTCCTCTCGCCGGCACTTCTCGCTCTCTTCAAAGCGTGCAGTTTCTTGTGACAGTTTTTTCTCGTAGAAGGCTGACGCAGGGCGTTGCACAGGCCCCTAAGCAATCCCATCATGCTAACCTTCAAGCTCCTCTGTCGCCTCTGCTTGGGTCGCTTCCAACGTCTTCATCGCCCTCAAGGCCTCGCTCTCCTGCCAGGACCCCTACGCCCTCGCCGACCATACCGGACAAACCTTTGCAGTGCTTGCTGTCTCCAAGGCCGTGTACCGGCGCTGCAGTTTCTCGATCTTCGCTCGGTCACCATCTCGTGCCTTCGATAGTCTTTCCTCGGTCTGAGCCGTTATTTCCGATACGGTCGCCGCAGCTTGCCGCCTGAGGCGGAGGAGGGGCACCGTCATCCCGACCTACTGCGAGATGACTGTCACTTAAGGGCGACGATCGTCTTCTCAGCCTCGGCTATCTCCTCGGCATGGGCCTGCCGGAGACCGACTGCCTTCTGAGTTTTGCAACCGTCATGAACTCACTTCCAACCGACTCCTGGTCACTGTGAGAATGTCGTTGGGGAAGAGCATCGCGGCCGAGCGTGTGGGTACTGAGAGGAGCCTTCGGAAGGGGAGAGACTCGCCCGGGATCAGCGGTCCTTACCGCTGCCGTCGCCGATATTAAAGAAGAGTACAGCCCCGTCGTCCCCGGTGGTCGCCATCGTCTGGCACGATCTGGAGGGGACAGCATTTGAAGCACTCTGATGGTCGTGAGAACGGCGGACATGAGATGGAGCCCCGTGACCCGGCCGATGTGTGCAGGGTACTGGTCGAGACACGCTGCGGTGAGGGGATGGCTAAGTGCACAGACCGAGCCTTGGGAGGTCCCCACCAGCAGAGCGGCGGCGGCGACGGTCGAGGCGTCCCCGTCTGCGAAGGGGCGATGGTGACAGGGGGGAAAGCAACGGTCGAAGTACTCGAACAGGCTATTGCTGTGGGGTAGGTGGCCGTGGGATGGTCCGTCGCTGCGGGCCAGGGTGAGGCTTCCTCGACCACCTGATCACCCTCTCGTGACTGCGTCGGAAGGACCATGTCCGGCCACCTCGCCGTCCAGTAGCTTTCTGAGGACGCCTTGGTACTCGGTCGACCCGCCTAAGTAACCGAATGTCAGCGACGTCTGGGTCGCAGTACTTACCAGGGCCTGGCTTCATCATGAGCCCACCAACGATGATGTCAGACCTGCTCAAGAGGGGACGACTGAGCAGCTGAAGGGGTGGCTTACCGACGGTAGGCAAGGCACGTGTAGATGCACCCTTTCGTGGTGGAGTGCTCGGATGTTCTCGACCAGGAGGCACAGTCCCACTCGGTGACCTGCTGACAGGGTTGGGGAGAGGGGGGGGGTCGAGGTCTACCCTACCGTGCTCGAGGACCCACTGCAAGTGACGACGGCGAGATGACGATCGTCCTGGTCGAACGCTAGGCCACATATTCCGGTTATAGAGGGGAGAGGCTGGGGCGTATCTCCTAGCCTGCCTGAAGGAATGATTGACCCGGGACGGCCATCGGAAGGGCGGTGGCCTCCAGACGCGAATCTGTCCTAGTAACAGCCGACGCGATAAATACTAGGTAGAGTAGTCAGCGGGAGTTGTGGGAAGTTTGGTATGAAATCGTAGTAACGCCAGGAACACTCATGAAGGACTGCTGGGGCAGAGTAAAACAATGGTACTCGAACCAGGAGAGACTCATCACGTTCACCTCCCCCGCCTCCACCTTGGGACTGGGCCTTCAGGGTGGCAACTTTGCCCAGGCCCCGGTGCATCCCGAAGACTATTATCTGACCAGATTAGAGCTCGTGGACACACGGGTTGGTCCCGGCAAACCTACTTGTTTGGCATCCCCCTTGTCTCCTGCCTGTGCTACGGCGAGGTAGTGACCACCAGCGCTCCAAGCCAGTGGCGTTGCTTTGCGGTAGGGGAGCTCCTTGAGGACGGCCAGATCATCATCTACAACCTGGACGAGGGGGCGAGTGGTGATTGAAATGAATTGGAAATTTCCGGAATCGATCCTGGCACCGTCTTGCACGCGTGAGAGTCGATTCTGAGTTTCGTCTTCTTTTCTTCAACTGGAGGGAGACAGTTTATGTGAGTTTATAGTCCAACGCCAATTCCGGCTCAGCCAGACTCTTGCCGATGTTCACAGTGAGGGACCCTCTGTAGCGTTGACATGCAGTGCAATGAGAGGGCTCAGAGGGAGGCAGGGCTCAGGGGGTACCTGGAAGATTCTGATCTTCTCCACGAACGCTACGGCAATGATGAAGCCGCCGACGGGATGGACGGCGACGTCGAGAGGCTCATCTCCGAGGAAGGCTCGACTGAACTCCATGCAGGCTGAGGGCAAGCCTGATAGGGGGTATGGCCTTCGCAGGGAGGAGGGTCGGGGGGGGGCTCACGCCAGATCCGCAGGCTCTTGTCCTCGCTCGATACGGTGACCATGATCTCTCGAAGAGGGCACGACGACAGACCTGCACCACGATGCTGGTGTTGGTGTAGTTGACGACCCACCGGAGACTGGGCCTGAGTGGAAGCCCCCGGACAGGACGATCGGGTGGAGGGCTTCAGTCGGGGCATCGCCCTCTTGCCACTCAGGGGAGGTGTAGACTGACGTAGCTGGTAGCACTGAGAGGGCCGAAGATGCACTGACTCGGTGGTGAGGGGAGCTCACCGATGATCTCCCTAGTGTCCGTGACCATCACCAGCCACTCGCCGGTGCCGCTGATGTCCACGGATTCTAGGCTGGCCTTCTGTTTATCAAAGACCACCTTCCGAACGAGCCTGCGTGAGAGTGATGATGAATTAGGCTGAAGTGGAAAGGCACTTGTAGGGTAGAGACTGTTGTGCGTCGGAGCTGTTGGCCTCCTCCCAGACAGTGATAGTCCCGCCGGTCCCGACCGCGATGAATCCTTCGCTCAGTGGACACAACGCTCGGGGACGGAAGTCCGGCGAAGGGCAAGGCAGATGGTGGGTGATGGTAGCCGTTTTGGATGATACAAGCATCAACCTAAGATACGCCCCTCCACTGGTCACTGAGGACGGGTTCCTCACCGCCCGCTTTCAGCCACGGCGACGACAAGCGGGCAATCGGAGGCGGCCGAAGAGACCAGCCAGATGTGATCGATGAGCCTTGTGGGTCCCTCGTCGCCTGGCCCTGAGATCTGATAACGACCATTAACGCCGCTACCATCAACTGTTGCTCACAGAGGGAGGCACTTCCTTCAGCACCCCTCCACCTTTGCCTTTGATGAACTTGCACCCATCACGGCCGGTGATGCAGATGAGGGATGAGTCAGTCGGACATACAGTGACCTGGCAGGATTTATTTTAATTTCTGTTCTCGGCGGTATTGATGGCGATCTCGCCTCAACACTAAGTCCCGCAGAAATTGAGGAAAGAAGACGCTGGGTCCAGTGAGAGGCTCGGAACGGCTGGGCTCCCACTGCAGTGTTCTCAAGCAGCCTTGGAGTTGCAGGGCTTACCTTATCGAAGAGGCCATCAAGCGTCAGCTGTGTACTGTTGTTGACCTCAAGATTCGTCCGGCGAGGAGATCCGACCGCCTAAGGGCCGTCTAGTAGAAGCGCGGGTGTTGCTCATATCGGAGATCACCTAACTTACCTTTCTTCTCCGCCAACCGGTGATGTGATAGAGTTGGCCGGTGGTCGTGAGCAGGACTAGTGTTCGACTATCCGCTGACAGCGCTATCGACACAACCCTGTCCCCCTTCCTCTCCTGAATGAGGGTCGGGTCGTACTGCATCACAGCGGTCCGCCCGTACCTCGGGCTTTGGCAGAAGGAAGACGTCTTGGGGATGGTTACCGGGGACCGTCGGATTGTACAACGCCACGGCCATCTGAGAACAGCCGCTGCTAGTGTTGGGACCAGGTGGAAGGCCTAACCTGACCACCGCTGAGGAGCTGACCAACAGCAAGGACTCGACTGTCTGGGGTCTTGGCAAGGTCAGTGACCATCTCGACACAGTCCTCCTCGAGAGGGGCGAGGAAGTTGACTGTGTTCGAGTCGACGTGTCTAATGCAAGCATGCCTTCCGGATACGTGTACCTCGCGGGGAGTTAGAAGGGGGGAGCGCCGCCGTAGCAGCTCTCACCACGAAGTGTCCGCTCTCGTCAGGGAAGAGGGCTGTTGGACTATCCTTGAGAGTCGTCCGATCGTCTGGCGTGATGAGCCCTCCGAGAGCGTGAACCAGCTGAAGTCTGGTAACTTCCCGTGGTGGCTTCTGGCCAATCATCGGTGGAGAGCGCTACTACTAAACTCCCTCGATTCGATCTTGAGTCCACCATGTTACAACTTTTACCTTTTTCACTCAACCAAAAGCTTTACAATAGTGACAAGAGAGACGATCAGAGGCACGCCGTACAGCACAGTAATCAGCGGTGGTTCGCAGTTGACAGACACCCAGGGTGATGGCATCAGACGAGGACTAGTTATACGGTTCACGAGGAGTCTCTCAAGAGTCCCCACCCCTTACAGGATGACATGAAATAGGTGCGGAAGAGTACGCCTTGAAGCCGAACGAGAGCATGCTCGCATCCCGGCGCCGTAGCCTCCATTCAGAGTACCAACGGTGAATACAGGCATGTAGTGCTAGGGCTCCGAGTGCTGTCCATCTTGCTGGTGAGCAAGGGGCATGTGCGAGTTTATAGTCCGACGCTTACGGTTCCGGGTTAGCCAAACTTAACCGATGTACTCAGTTGGGGATTACTCCTCTGTAGTGGTTGTTATGCAGTACGACGAGATTGTGTGCCAGGTAGTTCGGACTCGAGTTAGTATTGGAAATACTTGGTGTGGATGAACAACCTTCGGGCACACCTGCCAACTTGCCCGCCCAATTTCCACGGGCGTATTTCCGACAAGTCGCTCGAAATCACTTTCCAGCTGATGAAAGGTCGGCAATGGCCATAGAAACTAGAAGTAACAGTGGTTGCCGCTAATTTCGTCCACCAATCAGTATTGAAATCGAGAACATCTCAAGTTATTATTAAGCAGGCTTACCCCTCTCTCTATGTTGTCGTGACGACTGTCGCTCGCCACGCAATGTATTGTGATACTGTCCACTGCTAGGCTTAAGTGATCTAACATTCAACTGTGGATGGTCATTGAGATTGGATAATCGATTGAGATTAACCTCTCCTATATCCGGGTATTGTGCTCCCTGGATTACGCTCTACCAACCAGTTCGTGAGAGGGTCGATTGCCCCCGTGGCTCGGACAGGTCTGAGGTATTTCAGCGTTCGAGGTTCTTGTTCAAATGCCAAGATCATCACCCTTCGCAGTCGCTCTCCTGGCTACAGTGGTGGTGTTGGTAAAGGCGCAATTATCCTTCCTTCTGCCTTGGCGAAACATCTCCTTCGCGCAGTACAGAACACCGCCGTGGGGAAGGCATGACGAGGCAGTTGTCGAGCTGACGTTCAAGTCCGTGCAGGGGAAAGATCACGTCAAGATGAAAGTCACGGTTCCCACGAGCGAGGTCACGAGCCCAGATATTCTTTTCCGTTTGGACCCGACAACAAAGAGGGTGGAGTTCCTCAACTTAACAGACGACCAGAAGGCAGAGATGAACTTCTTCCTCGGAGTCTTGAGGGACCTTGGGTTAATCCATGAAGCAGAATTGTCTCAGATCAAGCTTCGATATCGCCGTACGCCAAACCTGTTCTCAGTATGCCTGGGTGATGGTGAAAAGGTATTCGCCGCGAGGGTTCGACACTAGTGATTTCTGTTCGCTCTGCGGTCGTGATCATCATGATGATGATGTAGCATGGTGTGTTGTTTGGTCAGCTGTGGAGTTGGTTGATAGTTCTGAAGCAGCGGGGAATTGCCGAGAAGACTCCGGAAATCCTAGAGGACAAGGTATGTGTGACTTTATGGTCCAACGCCGGAACCGCCCTAGCTGGACCATCACGATGGTTTGTGCGTTAACCCTATACGATTTTAGCACATCGATGGTGAGAGTCGAACTGATCCGGCTCTACCAGCGTGTGACTATGAACACACACAAACAGAGTCATTCCAGATGTGAGGAGAGGGTGAAAGTGCATGTTGAAAAAACAACAGTCTGACATCTTCTGGTCAGTAGAAGAAAGCTTCGGAATCACTCGCCATGGGACTGGAGCGAGCAGCAGGCGGAGGGATCAGAGTCAATTGGCGCAAACTTTGAATTCCTCGTCCACGTTTCTTTTCATGAGCTCTTCCGCTCGCGTTAGATTGGCTGAGCAACACCATAGTGACGTATCTGTCCTACTACAGTATACCACATTTTCCGCGAATCTTGCCGGCGCCAAAGGCTAAAGTTACTCCCGCCAACACAGCAATTAAGTCAGCGTTCCTGATAAATGCTCGCGGCGCGTGATATGCAACGGCTCCGTGGGACCCTACCCACTCCGTCACCGATCTGTAGCAGGGAAAAATAGCCTCCACCGAGATAATCATTTGTTTTGTGCCAGTGCTTGTCATTGTCATTGCAGTCGTTATAGCAAGCAGAAAGCGCTCAAGCATTTCTCGAGTAATACAATACTATGGATACCACATCCATATTCATAGTAAGGACAGTGACAACGCTAAAAGTACATATACTGGTTATACCAGTCTGGTATAGTCTATCATGACAATATACGTAAATTTCTCTCCCTATGGAGAGAACGCTTCACTCTTGGCTCGATGGACTTGCCCTCAATCAATCCCTTTCAAAGATACATCGGTGCTGTTAATCAGATAACTCAACAGACTCGTTCACAGTGGCTCGTGAGCTATAGTTACAGCAATAATATCAACACGGGAGCTAGGCTAGCAAGGGAGACAGTCACACGAAGAACAATGGAGCGACACAGTCAATTGTGTGCAGCATTTCCTCACACGCGCCAGTCTGCCTGAGCCGCTCTTCGGCGTTGGACTTAAAACTCACACGTACGTACAATTTCAACGTCGCGCTGCAGGAAGATTTTCACCGATTTTCTTACCCAGTGGTCGAGCATACACTCGAATGCAGTGGGGAAACGCGCAGTGAGATCTGCAGTTTTTGGGCACTCTGATGGCTGCATCTTGCTTCCTTGTTTAACCTGCTCATATCATGCACAATTCCTCGCTGAGCCGCTCAAGTTGTCATTTCCATTGCCGAAGTCGAAAATTCTCCGGAATACCATGGCATAATACGCCTCGCAATCGACTCATTCTCAAGGACATGAGAACTTACCAAAGTGCATGCGGTATTCTGCGTCGTCTCGCGTCCGCGACGGGCTTGTCTTTTTAGTCATTTCCGTCCAAATGTGGAGATGGTCAGTCACATTCGTGCATATCTTCGCTGCCGTTGTTGAGGGCCAACTAAGCTTCCTCTCCCCGAATGAAAGAGTGTACTCGGCGAAGTATAGAACACCAGCAATGGGGACTGGTAATGGCCTTGGAGTAGAATTGCTATTCTTTTCCGGGCCGGAGGGTGATGATATCAAGATGAAGGTGCAGCGTCCATACGGGAATCACCATGCATACACACCGAGCCTTCCATTCCACTTCTTCCCTGCAACCAGGATAATCGACTTCAACAACTGGACTGACGACTCGAAGGCACGCATGAACACTGGCGCTGTACACAGATCGCTGAGGAGCTTCTTGCAGGATTTGACTAACGACGGTCTAATCCCGGAGCCGGACCTGCCTTTGATCAAGGTTCAGTACCACCCCGGGGAAGATCGGTTCTCTATTCGCTTCGGTAGTGGAGAAACACTATCCGCCTCGAGGGAGCGCCAGAGTTAACGTGCCAGGCAAATCTTTGTGTCCATGTTCAGCTGTGTTGAGCTGTTGTTGATGCCAATAGAGGAGTCGTGCTCACAGTACCATATCAAATCTCCGAAGGAACGAAGATGATTGCCAGCGTTCCGTGTGAGCTCGAAGCTTGCAAGACGATCGTGCGTCCGTCGTCTACTAGAACCTCCGTGTAGGTGTGCAGGCGCACAACTACGGACCCTCAGCTCAGCCTGACGCTGGCGGATGACTTATTCAGTGCCGCTTGAGGGAGGCAGAATCTCCGAATTCCACCCTTCACTGCTGGAGTTCCCAATGGTTAACGCTCTGCTAGGGAAATCATACCCGGACTCCAGCGAGCCATTAGCCTCGCAAGTTCCTTATATCCCGACTTGTGTAATACCACTGGTGGCCACCGTTGATGATGACACATCGTTGTTAAGCAGAATTCCTCAGCTAGAGTGTTCTCAGATGCGAAATTTCAAATTAGAATGGTTCCAGCTGGTGTACGATGACCTGTATATGGCAAGAACTTCTCAGGAGGTAGCTGGTCATATTAGCGAGCGTGTCCGGGCTGTTTCAAAGTGGTGTCTGGTTTCCAGACCTCGTACTTGCAGTGGCAGCACGCTCGAGCTGTGCTTCATAGCATTATGCTACTATCAGATCGCTTCACTTGGTCAACTCACATACTCAACCACTTATCGTCTGATCTATGGTCTCGTTCGCTATGAGCTACATCCGCTCGTATTGCATTCCAGTACCATATTCTCAACAAAAAAGTAGCGTACGAATAATAATGGACGACTCAACCGAATTGCCGCAAGTTGCCTGAGAACGCAAGCGTGGAGGCAAGATGGAGGTCACCTTCTCACTCGCAACAACTTCGCGTCGATTGAGCTCGTCCTGAGCTCCTTTATTGACCCAATAAGGCTCTTAAATTGAAGATTTCAACTCCACCGCTTATTGGCAACAAACGACTAAGCCGACTACATGCGATGAGAGGCTCATGTTCACCCCAAAGATGATCTCAACATCAGACCGACTCGTCGAACTGGCGCTTGGGAAGGTCATTCTTCGAGCTGAGTGGGTACGCGGATCCTGATTGAGGAACTACAGCTCATCAAGGGCGGCAGTGTGTGTGAGTTTATAGTCCAGCGCTTACGGTACCGGCTTAGTTAGACTCGAAGCCGATGTCCACAGTGAGGGACCCTCTGAAGCGTTGAAATGCAGTGCAATCAGACAGATTCTCAAGAAGCTCTCCTCAGGGCCGCTCACGATCGCAATCAGTGCCTCGACCGTGTAGCTTTAACATGGGAATCTGATTGAGATTATCATTATTCGCCCTGGAGGGTGGTGGAACCATCATCTTGCACCCTTGCGAGTTACTGTCGCCAAGCGCACATTTCCAGCTTCGAGCCGCTCGAAGTTCATTTCCATCACAGAGCAAGCTTCTTCAAGGTATCAGGAAGTCCTCGCTTCGCTCAGGACTAGTTGTTTTTGGCTTAATGAGTATCTTATCAATCGTTCTGCTTCTTCTCGCTACTGCGGCAACAGTGGAAGGGTACCTGGGATTCCTTCTTCCCAGGGAACAGAAATTTTCGGCTTCTTACCAGACCTCAGCGGCTGGAGAGACGGATGACGTTGATATAAGGATGCTTTGCCAATCGTCCTTCGACGCTGACATGATCACGATTAAGGTGAAAAGTTGGAACCGTCGTCTTGAAGTTGAGACGCCTAGAACCCAGTTCTATTTTCAACCCAATACAACGCTGGTGGATTTCGTGAATTTAACTGATGATATGAAATTGGGGTGGAACGACGTTCTTGACCGGTTGATGGCCGTTGGATTGATCTCAAGACCGAGCATATCTTTGGTCACTGTCGAGTACCATCCAGACCGAGATAGATTCTCAGTTCGATTCGATGAGGGACGTGAACAGGTTGCCCATAGGCGCCCTTAGAAGAGACTCTAATCGTCTTCACTGAAACTCATCACATGCGTGTGCTGATGATGCTGTATATGTCTGTGAAGCTTTTCTCTCAGCGAGGCCGTCAGAGAAGAGCTTGAAACGACAAGATACTCAGCCTACTGAGCTCACGGTCGTCTAAAGTTTAGGCGGTGGTAAAATCGAATTTCTGTTTTGAACTCAAGGTAGCCGTATGCACAGGAGACTGAGCAGACTTCTCCAATTGAAACGCACTCTACCTCTTCACGCAGAGACTGTTATCCTTGATTGCTCTCATCTTCAAGCAAGATAAGAGACTTCAGCAGGATGCTTGGCAGGCATGATCGTGAAAGCCGTTACTGCCCGATAGCACTGCTGCTGTTATCATCATAGACACTTTCCACACAAGACAGGTTTATAGACGAACAACAAAAAAAGAACTTAACATGGTGATCACCATGATCAGCTACAACACCGACTCTTCCGCTTCCTCCTCTTCCTCGGTATCATCAAATTCTCCCGAATAATCATCTATGAAATGAGATACAACAACGCACAGCAGCAAGGAGACGGGCTACCCACCATCCATGTCCGTGAATAGATCAGCGGCAGCGTCTATGAGATCCTCGACGGTCCTGCTGGCTGTCTCGTGTTCAACATTCCCTTCGAAGCACTCCACGACCTCACTACTGTCATCCACGGACGAGATCACCGAGGAGGGTGCCTGACAGCAGGAAAGAAGACCAACCGTAAGGAAGGCCAGCCAACTGCGCAGGCGATATCTTCCCGCTATGTTTACCGATTTAATTGCTTTATTCGCGAGACTGATTTTTTCGTTGAAAAATCCAATTGTTCTATATTTATTTTTATTTCGTTTTATGCTTTTGTTGCTGTTTTTAACCAACTGATTCCCCACCGCGGTGCTGGTCACTTAGGCGTTGCATATGAGAGAGTGTTGTCAGCTTCTTCAGTCTCTATCATAATTCAGCCCAAGAATGACTGCACCACCGAAGAACACCATCATCTCACCCGATGCCGCCCGAGCCGCTGCTTCTCCTCGTCGAAGTCTTGAGTACCCTTGCTGAGGGGCCTGAAGGTCGCGAGATGAGCTGCTGGTCAGTGCCGAGTGGAAGCCTACTTGATGCGGGAAGCCTCTGCAGCGCCGAGTACTCCTCCTAATACTCGTGCCACCACAACCCGGGCTAGGTCCCTCGTGGTTGCTGGATGGTCATCAGGAGGGAGGTAGCAGTAGGATGACGTAGTTGATATCGGAACCTGACAGGGCGGTCTCAAAACAGGGAATTTTGGGGAAATGTGGTATTCGAAATTGTAACTAACCACCCTCGCTCGAGCGTGCGCGTTTCCAGTACTCGCATGATAAGTCGGCTGCCCAGCGACCCCTCACTCAATTGCTATTGCAACGGCCCAATCTTAAGCCACTCGAACGCCTCTTGTCACCACAATCAGCAGGTGACAGTGTGTAGGGTGTTGTTTACCCTAATCCTGTGCCAGGTGTACACGGAAGTGCCCAAGCTGGGAGGCTACAACAAGACTTATCCAGAGGCTGAGCTTGCCAAATTCAAGGAAGTCGTCCAAGACCGTTGAAATAGGATATAGCAGTCTTACTCCGAGACTCATCACAGAACTGTTCTTCCTTAAACTTGGTGACGACCTACTCCCCCCAAGCGACCGCCGCGTCTGTTGATCAACCCCTGGGCGACTCCGCATCTCGGAGTATCTAAGGTTCACCCATGCTCATGGCGGACAAGGTTCGACTGTAAAAAGATTCCTACTTAGCAGCCTTCTCCCGCGCTTTTATCTTCTCCACTACGGGATGCTGTTGGCGGCCTCTGCTGTACGCATGGGCGCTGGACTGAACCATGTACCTGATGGAGCGTACCATAACAACCTGATAGGCTCCCGAATGGGGAGGAAGAGCGGCTTGCATCGCCGTGAAGAGTGGGCGTTGGGAGGGGGGCGCCTCGTCAATGCGCAGACGCCGCTGTCCTAACGTCCACTACTGTCGACGTTTGACGAAGACCAACTGCGATTGTGTAGGCACACAATCTACACCATTTTCACCTCAAGTTAAAAGGATGGGACCTCAATTTAAATACTCTTTTCGAAATTTAAAATAGGCAGACTTCATTTTAAAACGCTTTGTTTTAAAATGGAATTTTCAAGATCGAATTAGAAAAATACCACTTCGTTTTCGTAAAATTTAAAAAAACGCAAGTTCGAATTAGTGTGACAGAATCCTGGGAAGATATTTAAAATAACTCGAACCTCAAATTAAAGATTAAAATCCAACTTAAAAATATCCAACCTCAATTTCGTGGCGTGCATGTTCATCGGTATACGGTACACAGGACTGATGTCGTGGGGACCTGGGGTTGCAGTTGACTTTCTTGTCTTCCAAAAGTTCCAAAACACCTCCTGACGCGCGTGTGTGTGGCTTATTTCGGTCCCTGCTGATGAACCAGCCTGGTTCGACCACTGACAACGAAGTTGCCCAACAAGCTCAATCGAAGAGAGGAGTAAAGCGAGAAACAGAGGAAGAGGCGTTTTGGAAGACAAAAAAGTCAACTGCAACCCCAGGTCCCCACGACATCAGTCCTGTGTACCGTATACCGATGAACATGCACTGAGCGCATCCCATATTGCGCGCCACGAAATTGAGGTTGGATATTTTTAAGTTGGATTTTAATCTTTAATTTGAGGTTCGAGTTATTTTAAATATCTTCCCAGGATTCTGTCACACTAATTCGAACTTGCGTTTTTTTAAATTTTTCGAAAACGAAGTGGTATTTTTTTAATTCGATCTTGAAAATTCCATTTTAAAATAAAGCGTTTTAAAATGAAGTCTGCCTATTTTAAATTTCGAAAAGAGTATTTAAATTGAGGTCTCATCCTTCTAACTTGAGGTGAAAATGGTGTACTTGTTTCTCAGCGCCAGTAGTATTTGTTCCTGCTGCACTCATACAGGATGAGGCTCGTATCAGTATCACTTCTACCCTAGCACCACCAACACACCCGAATAGAAATTCCCTGCGTCTAAACCTACGAGTAGCCGGGCGAGGAGAATTCCAAACTTGAATATCCCCTTCTTCCCCCTGTCTACCTCATATGCCGGAGATAGTCGCGTTCCAGCCTAGCAGTGCTGTAGTATGGTCTTAGTCGCTCCAACCGACCCAGCAACGCGTGATTTTCCTAAAGATCCATCATACATCCTACCAGAGCCCTCGAAGCCCTCACGAGTGTAATTCTGAAGAGCTCCCGTTTCCTGTATTCCCGATTCAAACTGACCGGCCCCGGCCTCCTAGCCGAACCCTGAGAAACCATCTCGCAGTTCAACAGATCCCACCTAGCCCACCAGAAGCTCCGGGGATCTTGTCATAGTCTGGGCGATGCTCTGTATCATCTTCAGATCGTTGTAAGCTGATTCCGTTATTTGACCTGCTTCAACCTCCTAAGATACGCTCCCTGAGGATAGCTGCTTACGCTTCTTCGCGTAGTAGTCTCGGCCGTACAAAGTAAGGTGCTTATGGTCGGCCGGGCGCCTGGTATCTAAGGTCGATGCTTGCACTAGACATGAAGGTCGAAGATACGCTCCAACCTATGCTCGGCTGCATTCGTCTTATCGTTTCCCGATGCTTCTGTTGCTGCCTTTTGAACTCCCTTCGAGCTATCAACGAGTTGCCGTGAGAAGTATCTGTCCTCTTCTGCGCAACCCCGATCATTATAAAATAACATCAACTACGATGCTGACAACTTGTGTAATAGCCAGGGCGGACCACTGAGGAGGTGAACGTCATTCGAGGTAAGAAGATACGCAACGCCTACTAAGACAGTCTGCAGATCGCGACGACAACGGCGACCAGCGTGATGACCACCGTATAACAACTCCCACAATTCTTGGAGCACACGAGGACCCGGGCGAGGCGCCAGAGATGGCGGGTGGGTCGCTGTAGTGAAGCATTCAGCTCCTGGTGAGCGAAGCGGCGCGAACAATTTGGAACTTGAGATCTTCGTACGTACGGAGTGCAGGCATCAACCTCAGATACTGGCAAGCTCATCACTACTGAGCACCATCCTCGCGGAACAGTGGATAGAGAGCCGTACAAAATCGCATCTGGCCCCTCGTCGAGGAGGGCGTCTCTCCCCAAGCTGGAACTTTACCCTGCCCTCCCAACAGAAATCGACAAACGGGTTTGAGAGATGAATCATCGCCTAACCTACAACCACGTTTCGGCTCACAGCGTTAGTACGGTGACGGGAAGTGTGCCAAGCAGGACCTTTTCTCAGTTGGAATGCAACAACCGTACGATAGGCCCCACCGCGCAACTGACACTTTCAGAGCGGGAACTGAGTCACGCCTGACTTGGTAGATTCCACGATTACGAGTGGAACGTTTATCAGCCCTAACCAACCAAACAGCGGCCGCAATCACAGCCCATGCAACCGTAGGTAGTATGAACCTGCTCCCTTGCTACGGTCGGCGACTTGTGAGTTGTGAAACCACATTGACAGAACCCAAGAGACGTAAACAGGAAGGAGGCGTTAATTTTATATAATAAAATAACAGCGGACTTCGGTTTGAATCATCCGACTTAGGAACGGCAAGAGTAGCAAGATATTCTACACGACAGCTACGATGAGGAAGATATCTTCTCCGGACCGGGTTCGGCGGGGACGCCCGGTGGCGGCCGGCGATGGGAAGACGGGACGCTGAAGGGAGAACACTAGGGTCATTAAAACGGTCACTTCACATTTCGCCACGAACGATTACGGGCGGGAAAAGTTTCGACAGAATCGGAGACTTTTACCCGGCGGACAACAGCGTCCCGCAACTGATACGAGAATGTGATTTGGGGAAAGAGTGGTACTGGTATTCTAATGGGGGGCACCCAGCTTCTTCAATTTCGGCAACTATCCCAAGAAACTTTGCCCTCCACTTCAGTTCAAACGGGTACGATGACATCACTGAACAGGGGAATCTTTGACACGTAAAAGTGTCACGCATCAACCTCGGATTCGAAGAGACTTCAACCAGCCACAACTCCCAGGCCTGCGTGAACAACCCAGTCAACTCCCAACCCCAAAGTTTTCCAGCACCCCAATCCTTCTTCACCGCCCCCCTCTTTGAACCCTATCTCCTACCAACTCTCGGGTGTACACTGTAAAGGGCCCACCCCTGATAAGCCTCTAGTACCTCTCCTCGAACACAACGTCCTCCGGGTCCACTGCTGCCTCCGCCTCCGGCTTCCGGTGCCGTTCTGCTTCGGCACTAGTGGGAGAGCTAGGCGGCGGCCTAAAAATGGTAATACAGTCTTTAACGAAGAAAATGCCGCATGCAGAAATGAGGCCACTATGACACATGCATGAGAACGGGTGAAGAATAGTAGAGCTATCGAGGCGGTATCTCGTGGCATAGTGGCCCCGTGTTTTCCTGCTGGACCTTTTCCGTTACTGTATTTGCAGTTCAATCAATGTCAGACAAGATTCAGTCAGAAGATGTGGGTTGAGCGACCTAATCCGTATCATGCCGTCTTCGACCTTGGTTATTTCGGCGGCTTTTCCGTTGTGCACTGGAGAATGCCAAAAAGCGGAGAAACTCAATAGAGAAAACTATTCTGGACCGAAGATAATTCTGACGTTAGATGCCCAACCCCGACAAACTACCTTCTCGTATCTTCCCTTCCGCTCGATGCCAGGGTCGACCTAAGATACGCACCCCAATGACCAATCGAGTAAATCATCCCTACTACCCCTCCTTCGCCGGCCGCACTATTTCCTCCAGAGCCGCTTCTTCCTTGGATTCCAAACTGTAAACGTCCGACGAGAATTCTGAGCTCGTCGCCGCTGCGATCGCCATCAACTCCGCCTTGGCAGACCGCACCGGTACCTGGTCCATGAACAATCAGCTCACGCGGAAAAATTCCCGCTCGAAAAGATCATTCCCGCGCCACAAGGATGACCAAGTCCACACTGGACGACGGCCACTTTCGTGAGAAATTTGCAGAAATTCGTTCAGCGTTCCGAAAAAAGGGAACACTCAGTGCCGAGCGGCTTTCGTTAAAAGAAAGGCAATTCACCAGGCAATACGAGACGACAGCACAACGGGAACCATCGACCAACGCACAAACTTGACGATTATGTTTTGCAGTCCCTGACTTCTGTACTACCGTTAGGTCCATATACTGTTCATTAGTTGATGTACTATTAGTGTCCACCGGCGTACTGTCATCGCCCGAATCGGAAACCTCCTCCGAGGTCAGATGCAGCAGTTCCAGCTTAGCCTTATTAGTCGGCTCTGAAGGGAATCCTTCACCCCAGTACCCCTCGTTCTACCCTACCCGGCGGCGGCTCTCGTCGGTCCTCTTCACCCGCTGCAGCACTACCACGCTTCCGCTGCTCTTGAACACTACCGCGTGACGCCCGTTTGCCCTGTATGATACCGAATCTTCCATCACGATCAACCCCAGGCCAGTACCGCTTCAGTCGAGGGAGTGCCTTCCAGTGGCCGTTGTTTCGGTCTGTCCACAGGCGATGCGGCATGATGATGGACGAGGTCCTCGATGGTCTCCGGTGTTGAACAACCACAACCCATTTGACAATACCAACAACTGCACGCCCGTTTGAATCGTCCGCGGCTCGTGGAGAAGAAAAAATATGCTACTTTCCCGACCACAACCTCCCCGTACGTTCAACAATTGATCGTCTCCGGTGTTGTACAACAACCCGTTTAAAAATGACAACTACACGCCCGCTGCCATCTCACGCTGTCCGTCATTAGAAAATATATGCTACTTTCCCGACCACAACCTGTCTAGCGTCCATCCACTGTTCGTCATTGGAAGATATGCTACTTTCCCGACCACAACCTCCTGAGTGTTTATCCCCTGTCTTTACATATTCGACGACTCCAACAAGTAACAAGTTGAGAGTTCATGCCGTACCAATACGTAGCGGAAAATTCATCTGTCAATCACCAAATAAATTTCACTGGTCCGCAAAAATTTTCCGAAAATGCTAGCACACCGGAGCCCTCCTTCTTCTCTGCAAGATCCCATCGCGAGTTTCCAGAGTATTTCCGATGCTACTGATGAATAATATTATTTTTCACTCTCCAATATCGCTACTACCGTTGTCCCCGGGAATGAGCCCTTCCTCCGGGTCCAAATCCCAGGCATCCCTCGAGGCAGAGGACCTCTGCTTAGTTGACATCAGCCGAATTTAACCGGTAAACCTGCGCCCTGTAGAAAAAGCAGGAAGTTCGACCTGGGAAGCGGACTTTTTCTTCGAAACCGCCCGAGACGAAGATGCGCCCAAATCGATCACGATGGCGAGCGCGAAGAATCAGCGCACTTTGTTGCTCACGAAACTATTGGAAAAATCTTTGTGCGGGTAACAAGAATTCCTTGCGCGGGCCGCAGATTTTCTTGGAGGCCACAATTTCCCTCGAGCAGTCTTAGATAACTCCAACCGTAATACTTCAAGTTTCACGGCGGCCTCCGAAGATGTCTTCTCTCCCCGATCCGCCTCAGGAGCCCTTCGGACGTTTGTAGGAAAATCTAGAAAAATGTGTTCTCAGTTGTCCGGCTAAGGCCAACATCTGGTTGAGAAGTGTCATCCGGGTCTAGGCCATGACCCGGGTGAGAGCTGTTATCCGGGTGAAAGCAGGTACACAAGGATTCACAAAAAAACCGTCAATTGCGAATCCCTCTCGTCACCGCTGGTTAATTCCCAAAATCTAAGGGAGAAGTACAAAATCCAAGGAAGCGTTTTCAGGGATCTGCATTACCTGGGCAACTGTTCGGGTTTCTGGTTGCCCTGGGTAACAGTTCCGGGATCGGGTTGCCCTGTCGGGTTTCGGGAGGGGTTTCTGGTTTCCCGTTCCTGCCTTCACCCGCAATTCAAATGTTCCTTGGATTTTGTACCTTGCCCTCGGATTTTGTACTTCACCCCGTCACCGCTCCCGTGTATCACGCGAGTGGTCATGAACTGAACCCACCCCAGCCAGGCATTAAACCAAGATCGGGTATTTTCAAATTGCTTTTTAGTCCAAGATTTGGAGCTCGGGTTCCACCAGTTATTGGACCACAATCGATCTGCCGTACCAAGTAGTGCCGTTTTACAAATCTCGGAGACGAACTTGAGTTTTCAAATCGGTCTTGAATCAAAGTCTCCTGCGCCGTGAGCACTCAGGTATCGCCGGAGTTAATCCACTGCTCAGCCAAGCCTTCAACTTGCTCGTTTAGAGGGTGTGAAGAGACTGACTGATTGAGAACACAACACCCGAGTTTTGCCATTTGGAATCCAATCTTTCATCTGTTGTCTCTTATTATCCGCTACTTAGCTGAGCTTCAGCGTAGCTTCTTGTCGGAGCAAGTTAGGATCAGCGATATAAACATTACAAGGGCCGCGTAAAATATCAGTGTGAAAAAAGCGTTTTAAAAAGAGGCTTCCACTTTTCAATCTCGAACAGGATATTAACCTTGAGATCACGCTCTATCAACTTGAGGTGAAAGCGGTGAGCGCTTCACCACCGCAGCAGGAGCGCCTTCTGGCTCGGATCAGTTGAGCTCCCTGCTCAGCCCGTCTTTATTATGTCCTCTACTCTCTTCGTGCGTCTCCTACTGCTGCCGACTATCCTCGTTAATAGCGCGGCCCCTCCTGTGCTTCCCTCTGCCACCTTCACCGTCCCTAAGGACGATCTCCCTGATGGAATATCCGAACTAAAGCTGCTCACTGCCTCGGATGCCGGAGTGATGCACGGCAGGCTCATCATGACCGAGGGGCCCGAGTACTCAATAAGGTCGTTCTTCCGACCGCCAAAAAAATGGAACAGCTTCGTCCTATTGCGATTAAACTCAGCCACTTCTGCAATAGCCGTTGAAGATGCCTTCGTGCGAGGCGTGGAACACCTTCCTTTCTCGACTTTCGGTAAAAAGATATGTGAGCTCGCAAACACAGATCGCTCTATCAACATGACCAGACCAATAGAACTGCTAGATCATCAACTGACAAGCGTGGACGGGGTTCTCACTGGCAACTCCGTTTTGGACATCTTCGAGGTTCTCACCGAGGAGTCGCTTGGACTGCAACTGAGCCTGCAGTCCGCGAACGAAGTAAAGTTGAAGGCCTTGTGTGTGCAGCTGTTGAGAACGCTCGGGCGCAGCGAGTCAGCACCACGCTTTCTTGCACGGCAAACAATACGAGTGGAGCGTCGTTCTGCAGAAGCGTGGATGAGTTTACTATGGAGTTGAAGATGTCTGTTGATCCAAGGAGATGGATCCCTGTTGTGATTCTGCTGGATCGCAGGTTGTAGTCGAGTTTGTAACACGCCGGTTGGCTAGGAGCTGAGCTGTGATTTTTTTTTCTTCCGGCCAGATGTGATCATCCGATCAGTACCAGGGCTGTAGTCCAGCCGACCACGGGTCGCATTGACCGTTGTGGTCACCGACGGTTAGTCCGCTTTTTGCCAACCCTGTCGTGAGACAGTATTGCCCGGGCCACCTGCCTTGCGGCGGGGGTAATTGGACTGCAGGCCCGCCTGTCGCACCGAGGTGCTCCCACCAAGATTCGAGCTGTGATTGTTTAGGCACACACTTGTGAAAATGTTAACACGGTGAAAATGAGTGAAATTTCGTCGCGCGCCCAGATACTTACAATCGATCAGCCGTTTCGCGTGTGGAACAAATATATAATGGACTAGCATGTGGACTAGTAGCGAAGAACCGATGAAATTTCTGTTTTGCTTATCGAGAATGCTCGGTCCGTAGACTACCAGTGGTAGGAGTTCTTTTTGCTATATTCATAAAGATCGGTATCTTCTATCAGTATCTCTCATGTCGGGTTCGGATGATGACAGGAGCACAGCACCTTGCTGCTGTCGTGTGGCGTCCCATCTCTCAATACTCACCACCCTCTTCAACCACTTAGCGTAGTTTTTTATCGGAACACGATAGGACAAGCTGCATGAATATTAAAAGTTTGCCCGGAGAGCCTCACACAGGGCCATTAGCATCTGTTCGCGGTGGCAGACTCCGCTTTCAAGTCCATCTTCGAAGCCACCACCATCAACTCACTACGTGCCGCCGAGCTCCAAGCCATACAAACGCGCCAGATTGGCGTGCACGCGTCTTGCACTGCTATCACTGACATGGTCAAGTTGAACGTTAGAGTGAAGACGGCCTGCACTCCCTAGAAACAAGCGAGGAAGTTGGAGCGCCAACGGTTCTTCACTCGGTCTTACCTATTCGACCAGCTGTCACTTGACCAGTCATAAGAGACGTGCAAAGTCATAATTCTGCGGTGCTCTACGCCAGCACTGGACGAGTACCGCTCTCGCAAGAACGAGACTGCAAGCTTTGAGATTCCCTCGCAGCCTCCTCGACTATGCGATAATGTAGCCCTTGTCCTGTTGTGTCCTTCTGGTTTTGTACTGGAGTGCTCTGCACATTAGTGCAGTCACCGTACGCGTGTTTTCTTCAATGCTTTCGGTTTGTTTCTGGCCCAGATTTATTCGTTCCCACGTGAAGCACTCTCGTTCTCCTTCGGAATTGTTGAGTCCCTTTCTGAGCAAAACACTTGAGATGAGCCACCTGCTAGGAAACTGATGGGTGACCACCAGGCGTGGGCCACGCCTGGTGGTCACCCATCGCCGCGTGGCCAGCCAAGGGCGAACATACTGGGAGTTCCCCCGCCCCCGAGGGTTTTCCGTCGCGCCGAGATGGGCTCAATCGTCCCGCCAGCCAAGCAGAATGAGATGCTCACAGCGCCACGTTTGACGGAGAAGCCCTTCCCTGCAATCTGCAGACATGGAGACCTCGCGCGGAAAGAGTGACGGACTAGGCGATCGAGACTGTCACCCTCTTCCGCCTGTCGTCATCTGCGCCATGCTAAGGGGGTCGTCTTCGGTGCTCACTTCGAATGAGGCTGCGACGAGCCGAGAGAGATCTGAGTTTCTGAAACGACTGGGAAGCTCACGCAGGCTCCCCCCTAGTGGTCAAAAAAGCAAGATCGACTCTCAGCAGAGTGTCGAGCCTGCGCCGAAGACAGACTCGATTTAATCCTGGTCGGCTGCCGATCAGGGTGCACTCCTCTACGGTGCCGAATAATAGATCTTCGCGAGGACCCAGGATGCATGGTTTTGGCTTCTGCGATCGGGAGCAGCACCCCCACCGTCATCGGCTCTCCCTCGTTGTCCCTTGCTGTAGAGACTAGAGTGTCGTGTCTTGTCAGCAACGCTGAGGATCGTTCTTCCAGCTTCTGCTCAGCCCGTCTTTATTATGTCCTCTACTCTCTTCGTGCTTCTCGTACCGCTGCCGACTATCCTCGTTAATAGCGCGGCCCCTGCTGTGCTTCCCTCTGCCACCTTCACCGCCCCTAAGGACGATCTGCCTGATGGAATATCCGAACTAAAGCTGCTCACTGCCTCGGATGCCGGGGTGATGCACGGCAGGCTCGTCATGACCGAGGGGCCCGAGTACTCAATAAGGTCGTTCTTCCGACCGCCAAAAAAATGGAACACCTTCTTCGAGATGCAGCTGGACACGGACACCTCGATCATAACGGTGGAGGATACTTACATGGTTGGAGTAGAGGGAATAACCTTTAATGAGTTTGCTGATGAGTTGTGTCGGGCTTTCAACGGCACTACCGCCCTCGAGTCTGGACTAGCTCTTCAAGCCGCGAATAGCGTGCGAGTGGACTTAGCCTCTCTGACAGGGGTCTTCCTTCAATCCCAAGATCACCATCACGATGTTAAACGACCCATGGCGGCCGAGAAGTTCTTTGTGAACCACCTCACCTTGGAGCGCCGCGCCCGCAGTGAGTGATGCTGTCATGAGGGGATGTAGATGTGTGATGTACTGTAGCGTACTCGTGTTGTTGTGTTGTTGTCCCGGAGATTGTGGACGAATATCCTGTCCGCTATTTTCACCCGAAGCTCTCCTTTCGACTGCTACTCTGCAGTGACCCTCTTTGTCCATGACTTCGGCTTGGATGATCCCTTGACCCTTCGGCCAGTTTTGTGGTTTCGAAGTTTTGTGGTGGTGCTCTGACAGTTTTTCCTGTTCATTAGCCTCGATGGTGTTCACTCGCACCTAATGAGTAACAATGTCTAAACAACGCCCCCCCAAGAGAAGATCGTCATTTTCCTCTGCCGAATCGACCATCGGGATAATGACTTTCAACACCTGGCTCATACCAGTGAGACGGTCCCTTCTCTTCTCTGTCTCTCCGACACCACTGCAGCAGGTCCGTGCCAACTTCCCATGCTGCCTTGACTGCGATTTGCCATCACGAGCTGACAGGGTGTCAAATCATGTCACAGAGTCTGTCTTTAAGGACAACATTGACGTAGGTCTATCCAATACCACACCAAACGGAAATCGTCTATTATTTCGCAGATTGTGACACTACAAGAAGTCTGGTCGGGGTCGCAGTCCGTGGTTGCTAGTTGCATCAACTGTCTTTGCTGCTGCCGTATGTTCCAACGAGCCAAGGTTATCGAAGCACTCAAGACAAGTAGACCATTCGTCGAAGAGTTCCCCCACCTTATCATGCAGGCACCCATCTACGCTACCACACGAGTGCTCATGGGACTCGGATGTGCGAGTGCGCCTCGAGGTTCCTCGACAGCGGTCTGATGATCATGTCAAAATGGCCGATAGTGACTGAAGAGTCCGCCTGGTCATCGTCAAACCTTCGCCATTCTATCAATCTAGGTTCTCTCGGTTTGCCGAATCGACAAGCGAGGATTCTTTCGCATCCAAAGGCGCTCTTTGCGTGGTGCTAGATCGTGGCAAGGACGTGAGAATTTATTCCGTTCTTTTTTTCAATGAGACTTCATCTTGCTCAGCTGATCATTGTGGTGACCACTCACATGGACGCTGGAGACGATGCCATAATAAAACTGAAACAACTGGTAAGATCATACTTGATTTTGCCTCTCGGATTTCGAGCTGCCAATCTCTCCAGCAACACGCATTGGGGCTCTACGAGCGAGTAAAGAAATCGACTGTTGAGGTCGAGAGGCTTGGGAGAAGAAGGGATGTCGTTGCCGCCTTTTTCACCGGTGACTTCAACATCGACGGCACCGAGAGGGAGCACAACTCCATAGTGGGCCGATTTGCTTCCTGACTGGATGAGTTCTGCCGGACTCAGGGGCCTGATGGAGAGTCACTCTATGCGCTTGCTCGCAAGGAGATGCAGGAAGCCGGCTTCAGCGACGCCTGGACCGAGTTCGCTCACCAAGCCGGCTATGGGAGGCCTCAATCCTTCAGGGGTGATTGGAGCGACCTGCGCAACTCAATCGTCGCTTGCTACGGCGCCACAAACGATGAGGTGGGCCTATCGTATCCGTCGATGATTCAACATCCCACTCGTGATCGATAAACTCAAATTATAATTCTTGAGTGTCATTGTTGCTGTCTCAGAGCATACCATCTTTTCCTACTAGACTGGACTACATCTGGGCTACTCACATTACCGGTGCTGTTCAAGTGGAGCTTCCCCCGCCTCAACAGCGAATGGCAAACTCCGATACTAACGAGCTAGAAGTGAGTGCCTCACAGTCGCCGGTATTCAGCGTGCTTCTTAGTTGATTGATGTCAAAGTCGCGGATGCTACGTTATGGCGAGGAAACTTGGACCTTCGGAACGACATAGAGAAAATTCAGTGCCCGGATGCCTACGACTCATCAGAGAAGATGGATCTACTCAAGGAATATCGTCAGCAGTTCGTGTAAGTATCAGCCTCGAGTGGCTACCAAATTCGGTGTTGCCAGGAATCGAACCTCGGACCATGCCTCGCTCACGGCCAAGGTGAGACTGAAGAGAGCTGAGACCGAGAAGTGAATAGCTCGGCTTTTTCATCGCGCTTACACATGTTACCTGTTGCTGACTTTGATGTACTTGAACGTTTCGCTTGTCTTGTTTGAAAAATGCTCGGGTGGAAGGAGTGTCGTAGGCATGCGGACATGATGAGGTCCCTATCATTCCGCTTTGGAAATGAACGCGTTTCTTCGACGTATTCCAGGGGAAAGAGTCTCGAGAGTGATTAGCGACTGACCAAGTACAGCTGCGACAATGGGGGCCAGCCATCGAGGCTCTCCGTCCCCTGGGATGGTCCCGCCCCTCTGTCTGTGGAGCTTGCTTGCTTGCGTCGCTTCCCTTCGCGAGCTAGCGAGATCGTAGACGGAGTTTTATATTCCGAGAAACTTTGTTTCATCGGTGTAAATCCTGCGCGATCTCGCCTCGCGTTGGGCTTGCGTGCGAAGCCCACGCGTCACGCAGTGACGCGGGTAGCGCCTGTTCATGTCGCTAGTCCCCTGTGGAACTCGCCATGTCGAGCATCGCGGATGCTCGGCGTGGTGGTTTTCGAGCCCAGCCCGACCCGCCCGTCAGCCGGGGGTCAGCCATCGAGGCTCTCCATCCCCAGGGATGGTCTCTCTGTCTGTGGAGCTTGCTTGCTTGCGTCGGGAAGAAACGAGACTGGCCTCCGTGGCGAGAGCCTAACTTCGCATTGGGATAAAAGAAGAAGCTCGGCTCTCTCCTGTGAAAGTTCACCATCCCTTAACCCAGTCTGACTATGGAGTCATTCCGAGGCAGCGCGAGAACCACTTCACTTCCTGTTCTCGACTCGGTTAAGGGAAGTGCGAGTCGCAATTACAGAAGAGCATGTACGCATGAGTTGATCGTTGAAGGATGAGAGAAGTCGCGCACTTTCGCCCGGAAAACTCCCCGGAGAGAATTTCTCGCTGTCGTCGGCAGACGGACAATGAAAGTCTCGACACCAATCTCGTTCTCTGACAGCTCGAAAAATTCACCACTCTCTGGATTACACAACTGTGGGGAAAAAGCTCATCACATAGAGAACCGAATAGAGTCTGTGCGAACCCCAGTGTGTACCAGTTGTCACTGTACCAGTCATCGCTGACCCAGGAGTCCTTGGCCAGGAGGAGATCTAGCTATGCTGCTGAGGTCGCAAGCAGCATCCGGGCATTCATTAGCTTAGCCTGGGACATGCAGTGACGCAGCGTCACTGCCGCTGCGATCGCGTGTCACACGCTCTGTATTACGGTAATACTATTACCTTCGGTCGGCGTCTGCCTGGCACGAGCGGGGTAGATTTGCGTGCGGTCTGAGCGGGCGCGAGTCGTCGCCACACCACTGGCCCCAACTGGCAATACCGATTGGCATGGCGAACGCGATCGACATACACGTAAATTGAATTCCATGTCTCCTGCGCTGCAGCGGGACACATCTCGGAAGCGGCGCAGAGTTTTCCTCGCGGAATAGCGATGGTACCCGCTAGCTAAGTCCTAGCATATCGCTAACGCCCACTATGGGCGGGCTCAGCCCGTTCTTGTACCAGAACTCGTCCTTGTTATAGACGTTTTTGCTCAGCATCGCCGCTTGATGTCATCCATCTTGGTCAGGATCATCGTCCTACCGATTATCCTCGTCAATAGCTCGGCTCCAAGCTCGCTATCATCTGGCACCTTTGTCCCTGCTAACGATGATCTGCCTGACGGTGTAACGTACCTTGGGCTACACAAATACGAACAGGACGGGGTGAACATTGGCATGCTTCACCTGATCAAGCAGTCCAGATCTTTCCTACATGATGTAGAAAAGTGGTTCCCCTTCGTACGTAGACTACGTCGCCTAGCTCAACCCCGAGCTGAATGGCGCAGCTTCTTCAAAATACGGACGAGAAACGGCACTCCGGTTCTTGACTTACGAGCTTTTCCCCCAAGTGATGATGCGCGGGAAACCAACCTACATAACTTTGGTGAGGCACTGTGCGAGGCTCTCGACCCGGCGAAGGCGAGCAGAATCACTGGGACAAAGGTGGGCCTGGCAACCACGCCAACTCAACCCGTCCAATTCACTGCTGATAAATTCGACGAGGGGTCATATGAAACAGTGAGGAAAGTAAGCTCTACGCCTCAACTGAGGGTTCAGTTTGTCGACGCGGTAGAGTTGTCCATCCACTGCACTGAGTATCTGCAACATCGTCAACCCGATTTCCACGACCCACGCTATTATGTGTATCGTCAATTCCACTGGAGTATCCTCCTCAAGCGTGATGCGGACCACCCTATACATCGACTTGAGCCGGATGTAGCTCCATGATGGTGTGAGATGCAGCTTCATGATGTATGAACATGTATCCAAGATGCTGTCAATGAAATCGCCCGCAGTTGAGTTGCAAGAGTGACCAGAACTACAGTCGTGTACGGCACTGACCGTCAGAGACTGACGTGCGCGGAATTCCGACTTTTAGCATTACCCAACAACTGTGAGACTTGCGGGGTGCCCCCTGGGGTTCGAACTTGCGGTCTCAGAGCGGACCTCAGCGTATCTCGACTCTAGCGCGCCACATGGCAGCGGGGGCCCTGCATCAGGGCCAGGTGAACACACAGCCACTCCTTTCAAATCCCAAGGGAAGTAATCGAGCGTACTGCCTCGGCGTGACTGCCTCGTGTCATGGTACACAACCCTTTTTTTGGCGTATTTGCATATCGCGCTTATGTAGCGTATTCGCGATTAACAAAAGTTTGCTGCCCATTGCCGCTATCCCATTTTCGGACCTACCCTCTGACACCCAGGAAGAGCCCGAATACCGACACTTCAACTTACAGTCTTCAAGAGCCCGCATCTCACGTGCACGCGTGATATGGCTAGCGTCGGTCACGCTCATCGAGCGAACCCAATGGATTCGCAGTTCATGAGTCGTCACGCTACTTTAATAGAGTACCAAATTGGTACTACCAATTCCGAGATACCATATTTGCCAAAATCCTGGGAAGTAAAGCGGCTTTACAACCGGTATGGTATTATCCAGTGCCATTTTATCCTTCTCAATCCGACCATCAGAACCGCCCATAAAGCGGGGTCACGTTTCAACTCGGCTCATATCTCCCATCAATTCCCCCGATTGTACTGAAGGTTAAAAGGTTTAGTTTATCCGCCGAGAATCCTAGTAGATTCATTCTCCCTTGGGAGTTTCTGAATCAGCAATGCTCATGTTTGTTGCCTTAGTGACATCATGTCACTGACATGACGTGACGTCACCGTTTGCGGCCGGCTGTCCCCGCAGGTTGCGGGGACAGGATAGCTAAGCTAGGCTCAGCTCATGTTTCAGCTGCGGAGACACTCCATCAGTGCTCGCGGCGAACTCGGGTGCTCTCGTGGTACAGATTTAAAACCATTTTCAAACGTATGGCACTGTAGCCACTTGAAAAGTATATTCCCACCTAATCGACAAGTTGTGGACGACAACTGAGTAGGTTGCCGCTGCCGCAGCGGCGCTGAGTTACAGCGGCCCAGACTATCGTGATTCCACATTCTAGTGATGCCGCAGGCTTCATCCCTTTCACATGACCATCACCAGATCGTCTTTTGTTTCGGCCCTCCTGCTCCTCACTCTCGCAAGCGCTCAACAGGCTGGCCTGTACACCTACATTAACGAACAAACTTCCTACATCCGTACACTCATCAAGGAGGACAAGACCATGTACCTCTTCTACAACTGTATCGGTATGGAAACAGCTCCACGGCTTGGACCATTCCCGCTACGCCCGGGGTCCGCTCCAGGCGAGAATACCGTCGATTACGAGAGTTCGGGTGGCGTCGAGAAAGTGCACGTTGCGCTTATGGAGAACTGTCCTGATTTCGGTCTCGTCGATGGCGATCTTCTCACCATTGCTGAGAAGCCCGGTAGTACAAGTGTGTTCAGTTCTGTGGGAAATAGGATGGTGAAGTTTCTGAGGGAACGCGGAAGCAGGCTCGTCCCCTACTACTACAACTCTTCTGGTATCGAGATCGACTACCGATTCAAAAACGGTATCTCAGTGAGCATTGCTGTGGCATGTGGAGCGTCGTCGGTCAGTACATTTCTCTACGTCCAAAAAGGCCCATTCATTGTGATCGGTGGCAAATACGTGTATTATTATATAGTAGAACAGTCGGAGCCCGAATACAACAATTTCAAGGACAGGATGCAAGAGGTTTGCGGTATAGCTTTGTCGCCGAATGACTTCAAGTACATGATCTCTACCCCAGCTGGAGCAGACATTCAGTTCAGAGGTCAACCCATATCTCTCACTCCCTTGTAGTGCCTAGAATGTAGACCAAATGGTCTGACCATTGTAGGACAAGTCTTTCTTGACTTCAGAATGTTGTACATTCGGACGAATTGTCCTCTCGCGTCGTTACGAACCATCATAGATCATGCTGTAATAGCATACTCATCGATAGCATTGCTCTCACAGCAATCCAACTATCGCTTCATCTTCTGCCACTACACCTTTTTCCGATCAAATAGAATCTTTCTTCAGTTAATTTGAACCATTCTGATAGCACTTCAGCAAGTGTCACAAAAATTGAAGAACTGTCAGACAGAATTCGTCCGGCCACCGGAATCAAATTTGAGGGCGAAATTCGCTCAGCGAATTTGATTCAACACACGCCATCGTATCTTGAATGCCGCATTGTGAGCTACTCTCAGCTGCTGGGTTCGCACTAACTGCAAGTACTGTGCGTAGAAGCGCTGAACATGAGCGAAGCATCGACAGCACAACAGAGAATGCAATGCTCATACTTCGCAGAGCCTGTTGGCCGCTTCCTGTGAACCCTTTCGGTTAATTCATCCCACAGTCTTCCAGATCAACTACTGGAAACACAGATTCAGACTTGTATCAACAACAATATCTATATCCACTTTGATACAGGGTACGCACTCTCTGCATCAATATGTTTATATCAACGTGGGTGGTTGATGGTAACCATTAGAGTAATACGTAATACGTACTCTCACTTAATGAAGAATCATTAAACTCACGACTAGCGTACTAGCGTAAGAATACTTGAGCCACCCACAGAGACAGGCATGTCTTAAAGACAACGGGATGGGGAGAACGGACAATCTGGGCAATTGTCAGGACTTGGTCTCGCCCACTGCTACGTGCATGGACTGTTCAAGAATCCCGAGGCGATACTCAGTTTTAGTTAGCCTGTTAGCTGCAGGATCCAGAGCTCGTGCTGCCAGTTCCCGCTCGCCGATATTCTTGGAAGACACTGCCCGTAAGATGTCCACGAATCATTCTGTGAAGGCCTTCTTAAAACTACCTCTTCAGCTGGTCGAACGCCATGCCTACGCGTCCGAGACCGACATAGTGTAAACATGCCAAACATAACATACGAACATTTTCCTGCCGTAGAATGTCATGAACTGGACATCGGCTTCTCGAGTATTTGGCAAATTTCGCCACGATGAGGCAACGTGCGCAGCTTCGCACGCGCCCTTCACTGCGAAAGCAACACCTAAAGCTTATACGACCAATTTTGCGGAGCATGTACTTTCACTCGATAGGTGGTTCATCCAAAGCATTGCTCGATACACTGGCCTTGCTCTTCGCCAACAGCACCTTCAGTGCTGAAATCTCTCGACCGTAGTGCTTAGAGTTGCTAACCAGCTGGGCTTCCAAACTCTGAGGAATGAGTTCAAAGACATGGTCGAGCGCCAACCTACTTTTATCCGAGCCTCCATAATTTGGTTTTCCTGCGCGTATTCATCCCGAACTCTCTCCAGTCGGTCAATCTCAGCCCGCAATCTTCCCTCTTCATGCGTCTTCCCCTCCCTAGCGGCCTGATCACCGTACCACAGTGGGATGCCGAGGACACACGCGAAGTATATCACGCCTGCGACGTCATGGCTGAGATCGTGACCACCTGTTGCCCGTGTAGCTCGGCAAGCTTCTCCTCCCGTGTGATTGCTCGCAGTAACTCCCTTATCTCGGAGTCTTTGGCCTCGATTATTTTACGATTATTCATATTCTCTCGATTAGCCTCTTCGACCCTTGTTCGACTCCTGCGAGGAGAACAGGGAGAGATCGGCCCCTTAATTCGCCGATGGCATTTCGACGTGTCGAGTCGACACCGTCGACCCACTTCAGCTTCAGTTCTTTTATTTCGGTTTTGAGAATATCGTTTGCAGCTCTGAGGCGCGTAAGTTCGCTCAGCATCCCAGACGATTTGCTCGCCTTCTTCAGAGATTCTTCGAGAACCTACATTCTCCCCTCGACCAGAACTCTCATCAGCACAGGAATTTCCAGAGTCCAGAAGAGCCGAGCTCCACGCCGGGATCAGCGATCCTGAACCTTCCAAATCGGAAGCTCCAATGAAATACGGTTTCCAATTTGGCGATGATCTTCTCCTGCGATTTGATCGTGGCTTCATACTTCGGCAACTTCGCACATTTCTCTTGCAGCTCGTGGTGATACTCCATTCGTCCAACCTGCAGGGCGTCGTCAGAGTGCCCCCTAACAACTTCCCCCTACATGCATTCGCTCCAATTCATCGAGACGTTGACGGTCCCTCTGAGCTCTCTCTATCTCAGCCGAAGCAGCTTGCAACCGCCTTCGTAGTTCGTCAACTGTAGCCCGCTCATTTCTGTATCTGAGTCTCTCGGCCTCAGCGACCAACTTAGTGCCTCACGGCCATTCCGAAGGTATATCGCAATTCACATTCTCACCGACCCACGGCCCGAGTCGCTGAATCGAATGTCCGACTCACTTGCTCAGCGTCTCCTGCAGTCGAGCGACAATCTGCTGGCTAGAGAGACTCCTCAAGGCCGCCTCTAGAACAGGGTCAGCAGCTGCATCTGCCCGGCCGAATGAAAGACGATACTCTCACAACCCGGAACTCACTGGACTCAGCCCGCTTTGCTGCATCGTCCCACATTTCCCTCTCTTCTTCCATTCTCTCCCGCAATTCTTCATTCTCTCGCTTAACCTCCTCGAGCTGTCTGGTCAAGCTCTCGACATCCGCCGAAGCCTTCTCTAGGGACTCGGCCTGAGCAAAGTCATTGAGCAACTCAGAACCTGCTTGTCGCTCCAGGTGAAACACGAACCCGTCTCGTGTATTCCCTTGCCAAGTGCGCGTTGACCTCTTCACGATCCCTTGCAATAGCGAGGACGGCTTCGACCGTACCATCCGTAGGGTTCACCGAGGTCTTCGCCGCTTCCTTGCGAGCTATGAAAAGTAGGCTCGAGGGACGATGCAGACTCACCAGCTCACCCTCGCCCAGTTTTTTGCGCTCGTCGTTCGATGACCGCCACAGCCGAGCATCCAGCTCTAGCGTAGCGGTTGAGTGAGGGGACACAAGCGGTCGCATATCAACGTGCTGACACGCAGCGAGTAGCAGCGAAGGTGGTATCCTCAGGTTGCCTACGTATGACCGAGCCCCGAGACTCGAGGCGCCATTGTCGTCCAGAAGAGGTCGCAAATCCAAATTGCCAACAGCAACTGGCTTCAACCTTGGTGCAGCCGAAATAGGGTCAGGCACGAGTAGCTGATGAGCGAGGTGACTGACTCTGATGGGACGGGCTGACCAGCAGAGCAAACGACGCACGGTGGCGCCAAAAATTAAAGTGCCCTAAGATAAAAACGCCATACGTAAGAACATCTCCTGAGTTCGTTAAAAAAAGTTTCAGATCGATATTCGAAGTCAGTTGCTCAAACAAAATTGCTCTTACAATTTTTGGCGCACCGTGCGACGTTACATGCAGCTTTAGAACGTGTCTGCTAGGCGGCACCATCATCCTCATCACGGACCTAAGTGCGAGAGGTGAGTCCAAGTCAGTGCGGCTGACAGAATGAAAACTTTCATTTTTCTGGGCAAACATGAAACATTCTCCTGATAGAAAATTTCCCAAGATTTATCCCGTCCGTCATCCACACCGGGCCGAGTGCAAACGTATGTCCTCTCACCTCCTCCAGTTCGGAGCCACCGAGGTCCCAGCAGAGCCCGGAGTGATGCAGACTAGCGGCTCACTCGTGCCGCTCCTCCGTGCATCAGTGAACTTTTCCTTCAAAAAGCTGGCAAGGACAGGCGGGATATTTCCATCCCGAGGGCTGACGACTTACAGTGTGAGGGTCTGAGCTTGGTCATAGTAGAAATTGTGGAATACTGGCTCGGGTGTGCTCTCCTCTCCGCTGGGATGCACTGCAAGGACACCAGCTGCTACTGCGTCGGGAAGGCTTCTCGAATGAAGAATGCGATGAATCTGTGAGAATCAGTACGAGGAGCGCGCCAGATGCAGATGAAAGAATCAAAGATATTTCAAGTTTCCCGTTAATGCTGGTCATTTCTTCAATAGAGTAAAGACAAGCCAAGGCACTTCCACTCTGATGCAGAGTCCCTGCGTCCCTATAACGCGTCAGGAGAAGAGAGGACACAAGCAGGCATTGTTCCCGAAAAGACTTCGGTATTACGAAGAGTCTTTCGACGCTGAGCACCGTCCTAAGCATACGCCATGCAGCGCTTCTCAACTATAATTGGCAACAATGTTTTGTCAACTGGGAAAAGAACGCCGCGTACACGCACCTTCAACTCCAACAGGAGAAGCCGTTGATTATGCCCTCTTGAACTCTCCAACGAGGGCTCGTGCGCGGCTGTGAGGGCGAGGGTGGCCTGGTTAGGATGCGCTCTTGATCCACATGATAGCTCTGCCGACTCCCACCTGTGAGCCCTCGCCTTGATCGCTGTTCCTCGACCGAGCAAGGACGTGCGCCTGGGGGACGCTGAGCAGACTTTTGAACCGGACTTATCTTACCGGCGAGAAAGGATCCAGGGCTATCGGCTTGAAGGTTAGACTAAGGAGCTCCCTCGAATACTCTTTCGTCTGGGCCTGAGAGACTTCCTACAGGCACCACCTTCCTCAAGTAGGATACCATTAGAGACATCTGCACGATGAGCTCTTCGGCTTGCCTACCCTGGGGGATGGGCAGCACCTACGACCATAGACCATCGTAACCATCTCCAAATCCTCAACTCACAAGCTCCTCATTAATATCGCAGCTGCCATCCCAATTATCAATGGCGCATCTTAAGGTTGAGCATGAGTACACCACGGCACCATCGCTTGATCTCAGAAGCTTCGCTAATACCACACCATTTGCAACAGCCGATGGGGAGCCTAACAAGTTGGATATACTTTATCTGCATTATTGCCAATAATTTATTGGCCTACTCGACGCCAAGCCTCGTGCTCTGTGGAAGATAAGGCGGACTCTTCCCTCCTTCAAGACATCAACGTTGGCGTCGACTGAGGGGAGCTCTTAATGATCTGCTACCATGAAGGGAACCCACCATCGTCAGGCTTGAGGGAGAGTTGGAGCTGCTGCTCCTGCTCCTTCTCCGCCTGCTTAGCGGCGGCATTGCGAAGCTCTTCCTGAGCTACATACGATAAACCCCACGATTCCTCGAGCGCGTCGCGGCACGATTGATCGTTTTGTGTGAGGATGTACCCGGCGCAGCAGGGGAGTTACGAGTGTAGTACGCTTACTCGAGGCAACAGCATGCTTTCAGATAAGATCGGGCCAGGTTCACGCTAGCTCTTCTTCATCAGGTCCTCTTCTCATATCTTATTTATATTCTACCTGCTCTGTCTCACTCACTGTGAACCCGGCCTAGTTCTCTCAGCGAGTGTAGTTACATGAAAATAGCCACGGCTGTTCATAAGAAGAGCATGGTTTTATCCCTTAGACTGCCAGTACTACTGGCAAGCCCGATGGCCACTGTCACCTTCAAGGACTCCAAAGACTTTCCTATCTCGCCGCGCTCCTTCACGCTTTCGGCTTGATTGCTCATCAAGGCCGCCTTCGC